>JAHBCN010023847.1:0-12296 GCA_019359885.1 Listronotus oregonensis | reverse complement strand
ATGTGGGGGGGGGGAAAGGTACTAGAGGTGGGACAAGGAGGGGCTAAATGGGGAGAGCAAAAAGAAGTCAAAGGAGCTAAGTTAGAGAAGCAAAAGGAAGTGAAAGAAGGAAAAAAAAAGAAGTGGGGGTGGCCAAGGAAACGGCATGCCTACTCCTATAGAAAAAAGTACGATAGAAAAGCGTATTCGGCTAAACAGTCACTTTCAATGTTACTTGTAAAAACATGAAGTATTAACCAATGGTTCTTGCGCATGTTAAATGCGGCACGAAGGGATGGCCCAATTTTTTGGTTACACGTGTTTATATCACATAATGTTCAGTAGCCTCTAAGCCGTTACCTACATGCGCTATTGTGACAGCAGTCGATAATAAAAATCTCATTTTATAGTTTAAAATACGTTTTAATAATCAATATAATCTTCGAATAATCCGAAAAATGTAAGAAGAGCCAGAAGTTAGAGGGACTTAAATCTGGCGAATAATTTGGATGATGCAACAATTCGTATTTAAATTAACTGACTTTTGCGATGATTTTTTGAGCTCTGTAAGAAAGTGCGTTGTCTTAATGTTTTTTTTTCTTCTATAAATTGCAGTTTTTGTTATAAATTTTTACATCCAACTCGTCCGAAAAATTATACTAATAATATAAGTTTTTTTTCCGGTTTGGGGGTAATCCACGAACAAAATTTCTTTTGCATTCCAAGAAATGGATACTGTCACCTTCTGGTCGATTTCTGCTAAGCCTTATATTTTGATTTAGGATTATGGTGGTAGTCACAAAATCTTATTTATCCTATCTTAAACGCTTTAAATATTGATAAGAAAGTCGGGCCTGGATGTTTTTTTGTTCCATTGTTAGCACATTGTTAGAATGCAGCACAAATTGTGCTTATTGACTAATAAAATCCCTAAAGTTTCTATGAAATCTCCCTCGGTTAAACGACGATCTTCCATGGCAATTCCGAGTAGTTATTTTTTGAATTCCTTTAATTTCATAGAAACGATCGGTCAAGTATGTAAGTAAAATTTGTCAAAAATATTATAAAAAAATATTAGGCCTTTTAAAAATACTTCTTAATTTATTTTAATTAATATGACTGATTTATTTACGAATAATATACACTGGAGTATGGAATACCATAAGCAAGAGGCCCCTTGCACAAATTAGAACTATTCAAATCTATTACAAAACTAAATAATACCCACCTTAACTGCGCTTGACCCAAATAGTACGAACCCAAATATACCGGCATATTCGATATGGTTTCAATATAATAGAGCTCCTCCATACTATTCGTAAATAGTACGAGATTGCCTGAACAATATTTTCCCAAATAGATGAATGGGAGGGAGAGGCGTGTTCGAATGGCCAGCTAGGCCTCCAGACCTAATAGTCCAGTCAATCTAGACATTAAAAGGGTTTTGCCCACAAAGGTCGGATATTATGTTTCCTAAATTTTTATTGGTGTCTTGGCACTCCAATAATTGGAAACTAAGCGAATCCAACAAAATTTTTATCGGGACAACTTTTAGGGGCCAAAAAACCTCAATTTTTACGGACTTTTTTCAGTTTTTTGCTTACAACTGTTAAGGAAGCCTACCACAGAAAAAATATTCTTTCCTAAATTAAAGTGAATTAAACTCTGCATCGAATGACCTATTGGATATCAAAATCGGTTCATCTAGGAGCAATTGCTCGTTTAAAAACAGCAAATTTTTCCAACTTTTTCGAAAAAATATATTTCCGGCAGTTTGAAGAGCGGTAACTCCAAAACAGTCACTTCAGTCAAAGAAAGTCATGGAATGAACGTGGTAGAGCCTGAAATTCTGCGTTTAGAAAGCACCAGAATTTTAAAATTGACCCAATATTTCAATTTTTCTCTTCTCCCTTAAAAAAGTCAATAGGCTAATATTAAGTATTTCAACAGACAACGATTTTACGCTCTTTCTTAACTGTTTAAAACCCTTTCTAGGTTCATCAACAACTGTAAGACTAACTCAATGAGGTGGAAAGGGCTGTTTAGGCCGGAACAATAAAAAATTTGTAATTTGGTATTAAAGATTATTTACAAGCCCATAAGTAATAAAAAATTCATGTACAATAGATAATTATACTAATATACTAGTACTATACAAAAACTACTTTTTCTACTCTCGAAAAATCAAGAGTAATTAAAAAGAATACAAAGAAGGGCGTTACAAAAATGTTTTAAAAACGTTGAAAATGTAAAGAAATGTTTAAAAATGATTTAAAAAATTTTCATTTTCGCGTTAACCGTTTAGAAAAATATTGAGGAGTTGCGTCGTTGGGCTGACCCGTTTAGGCACTAGAAGGGGAGGTCGGTTTTTATTCACAAAGGGCTCTTCTCCTTCCCTACCTTCATCGATCCCGTTATTCGTTCTTCCTCCCTAATATCTTCCGTTTGTTCTTTGCTCGCTTTCATGTGCAATACAAATTTGAGTAAAGATGAAGTGGTGGATGTAACGAGTGGGATTGAAACTCTTCGGTAATTTAGTGTGAAGCGCCAAAATGAGGCACATCAACGTTACATAAAGGACAAAGACAGTGCGACTGTTCATAAGGCGTGCAGGAAGAAGTACATAAACGAGCAAATGATTGCTGTCGATTTACGAAAACGTTCAAAGGGAGAAGATTCAAAAACTCTGAGATCAAACCCACTAAGCAAAAAATCATCCTAATTACGTTACATTTATGTTTTCTTGTTCCTTTGTTACGTTAATCTTCTTGAAACAATAACAGCGCCTTGAACCTAATAGTTTCGTTATATTTCCTTCAACTTAACAAAATCGTAGTTACGTTAAAAATACAACGTTTTGGTTTCGAAACTTTCACGGCCTCGTTACGTATTTTGCATTGGTTATGCCTAGCACATATTCTGAAATATCCACATTGTATAATTTACGTTATAAAGAGGAATTTTTAAGGACTTTAATAAGCGGTTTTTGTTATGTTGATTATAAACAAACTAGTGTTCTATAATATTTTCATTAATCAATTAACATTAAAAGATCTTTTGGATCCATAATGTGTGGTTTCAGAATGTTTAATTAAGTATGGTTGTGAATCGTATTTTGTAAACCATTTATTGTAACAGCTTTAAAATAAAAATCAGTATAATGATAATGGCTTTAAAATCCACTAAACATATTAAGTTGGCAACTTTATCATTAGGGGGCGCACAGTACCAAGTATATTAAAAAGGGCAAAATTTTTGTAAAAATGTTGATATTAAAGTAATCGATTACGGATTTGATTAAAATTACCGAACGATTTTTTACGCTTTTCCTTATATATTATTTTCTGTTAAACTTCTGAAGTGGGCGAAAATTTACTTATATGCAAAAAAGCACTGACAAAATGAAATCTATTTTTTAAAACGAAAGCTGGACGAATAAGAAAAATTTGATTAAATATTCTTTGTGTTTACGTTTTGTAAAACTAAAAGTGTAAAATACCCCTTTTATTATTAAAACCTCAAGAAATTATTTAATTAACCATAATAAAAAATTATTTACCTCAAAGTTTTAGCATTTTATGTATAAAAGTAAATTTTGCGTCCATTCTTTTATTAAAAATGCCACTGAAAAAGTGTGGATGTAAAAATATATTGTAATAAATAACCAGTTAATGTTGATAATCATTTTTTTCGCCGACCACGAAATAATACAATGGTTTAAAGATAAAACCAGTGACGAGTGACTATTTCTAATAAAAAATACTTATATAAAATATTAGGAAAAATTTATTTATAAAAATATCCGATGTCTACAACTCTCCTTTCACATTTTCCGAATTTGTGTACCTAGACTATTTAATATGCAAAGCTTATCCACACAATGTGTAACAGTTCATTTATAGAAATATTCATGTGATAATGTTTATCTTTCTTAATTTACTTTATAAAAAGTCTTAAATATTTTGTAAGGTGAATTGTGAGTAATATTTAAAAAAAAATAAAAAGGTCTTAAGTTAGGTATAAAAAAATGCCTATATAATTTATAAATGTTTATTAAAAATCAATTGTATGTACATGTATTTTTAATATCCCTATTCTGTTCTATTTTTTCCTCCGAGTTTCAACTGGAAAAAAAAACTTTGTAAAATATTTGCCCCAATACTTTTAGTTACTGACATAATTGCTTCATTAATAAAGAAGTTTGGCAAAAAAAGTTGTATTTGCAGATAGAGCCATAGCTACCTCATTTTACCTAATATAAAGGATAAAAACCCTGTGTTGGCTTAAAAGCCTGCAATTTTTTTTTAATACATAGTCGGCATTTTCTCTAATATTAGCAACTCGATTAGCCATTACTAAATGGTAGAGTAAACTACCGATTAACCACCCAATTTTGAAAAAGGATTTAGAAACTTTGTATTATATTATTATTTTGCTTCTATTGATAAACAATCCAATTAAAAATTCTATTATCTCTTAAAGATTTTTTTACTTACAGTTATACTAGTTACATCACTTGAGCATGTTAAACCACTGCCTCTCTTTTTTACTGCCAATCCACTTTCTGATTAGTTGTTATTTGAAAACAGACTGTACTGCATCTACAATTTGTTTCATAATTAATTTTTTAATAATTTAATTATTATTATTATTATTATTATTACTATTATAATTGTGTCAAGTGTCTAATATCAGGGCATTTAAAAATTATAAAATATTGTGGGATTTGGCTTAAAGAAATACAATAAAATAAACAAACAGATGGTTTTAGTTGCTTATTACGAAAATGATTATAATAACTGATAATATTAAATAACGTTGTAATGATTTATAGTCTTTAAATACCGTCTTTTTCGGGTTTAACCGCCCGCGTCTTTACTTCGTCGTCCGAACTTCTTGTTATCCGTCTTTTCGTCTTTGTTGTCCCGATCCACCGACTCGCCGACCGAAACCGTCTTAGCGTCTTTCGTCTCTACTGTTACCGTCTTCGATCGTGCCGTCTTCGCGTCTTTTGTTCTTTCGACTAAGTTCGCACCAGCGTTGTTAGCAGCATTTTTTTTCGTATAGATGCGCTATAAGGGTTCATATTGTTTATTACGTTAGATTTTAGAAAAATCCAACAATTAATAATTTTGACAATGTTCGAAAAAATAAATAATATAATTAATATTATCTATCAAACTCACCTAATTTAAAAAATATTTTAAATAGTTATTTAATGAAAAAAAAGCAAATCATTTTTTTTAAGGACGTTCCTATTTAACTTATATTTTTATTTGGGATATTTATAAAAACCTTTATATTAGGAATTTAATTTGCCTAAATTATTCCAAATAAAGTTATTAAAAAATTTTTATCATTTTTGATATTAAAAATTATAATTTTTTAAAAATGTATTATATATTCCCAGGTTTTTTAATATGTTGTTAAAAATTTTCGTTAAAAGGGAAATCGTATAAAAATCCCCAACTTTTAGTTTACACTTAAAATTTATTTTGAGGTTAAAACCTTTCAAAGAAGCTCGCCAGCGGGGTTGCTGGCTAGAGGGGCGGTCATCAGTAGTTCTATTAATAAACGGTTTTTTTTCCCTAATAAATTGGCTGATAATCTAATTACCCACAAATGTAACAACCTTACTTATAATTTTGTGCGAATTCGTATAGTCTAAAAACGTCGTGTTTGGGGACGTACCTAGCTCCGATCCTTAAAAAGTCTGATCAATTGAAGTCTTGCGTCTTTTACTCGCTGGTTCGCACACACACACATCGGTATTTTAGCGGGGTTGCCAACGGTACTCGCTGCATCATCTGATTTATCGTACGTTAGTAAACTGGATTGCGTCCTACAACTCGGCCGTCCTGCAAGTCATCTGTCCCAGATGACCGATTGTAGTCATCTGTGATATCTTCGTAGTCATATGGTATCCATGGCTTCATAAACTCTGCACATGTTGAGGTATGGATTGGACCATCATGAAAACCTTGTTTAACGACATCATAAGTATTATTTGGCTTAACCTTGGTGACCTTGTATGGACCAAGAAATTTTGAACGGAGTTTTAAACCAGGATTAAATTGAGTTCTCTTGATTGCTACTTTGCTTTTTTCTTCTTAAATTGTATGTGTTTTTGTTTTCATCTTGTACCTTTAGTAACTGTTTCTTTGCTTCTCTTCTTAGTTCTTCTCTGTTTTCTTTAAATTGAAGTCTCATTTCTTCTTCGATTATCTGGCGTATTTCTTCCTCTTGTTTATTTCTCATTTTAACTCCAACAAGTAATTCAAACGGTGTAGTATTTATGCTCCTTTGATAGGTTGAGTTGATATTCTTTGTACATTATCTACATGCTTAAACCATTTAGTGGGGTCTTCTATAGCGAGTTTTGCTAACACAGAAATTATTATTGAATTTATTCTCTCGACTAGTCCGTTTGCTCTGGGTAAGCCGGTAGTAATAAGGTGATGATTTATTTTGTGGTCTGTGCAATACTCATTAAATTCTTGCGCTGTAAAAGCGGTACCTTTATCGGAAATAATGTTTTCAGGACTTCCAAACGTTTTTCTTTGAACTTCCAACTTCATTATAACTTCTTTTGTTGTTGACTTTGTAGGGTATAACCAAACAAATTTTGTAAATGAGTCTATAATGGTTAAAATGTGCTTATAGTTAATAACTATCTTTTCTTAGCGGGTGAAGGAAACCTTCCTGTTTTCCTCGTTTTCTGTTGTATAAGATACATGGTACGCAGCTTTTAATAACTTTTTCAATTTTTTCCTTTAGTTTGGGTATGAAATATTCTCTTTGAATTATTTATGTAGTCTTTTTTATGGAAAAATGTCCTTGCTCGTGTGCCTTTTTAATTATTTGGGTTTGCATCGCTCTTGGTACAACTAAAATTTCATTTCCATCAATATTTGTATAAAATGTCATCTTTAAGGAAATAGTCTTCATATGCTTTTTCTTTTAAAACTTCTTTTATAGCTCTTATTTCATCATCATCTTCCTGTGTCGATTTGATTTTTGTTATACAGGCATCTTCAAGTACAATATTCATGGTTGGATATCTACTTAGAGCGTCGACATGTCTCATTCTTGTGCCACTTCTATGTTCTATGGTGTAGTCAAATTCTTCTAATAACAATACCCATCTGGCGACTCTAGTCGTTAAGTCTTTTTTGTCCATGGTCTTTTGGAAAGCAGAACAATCAGTCACTATTTTGAACGGAATACCAAGTAAGTAAACTCTAAATTTCTTAAGCGCTTCAATTACTGCCAGTACTTCTAACTCGTAACTGCTGTATTTCTGTGGTTTTTCTACTCATGTAATATACTGGATGCATTGCATTGTCATCTTGCGATATTTGAAACAAAATTGCTCCATATCCGTCTTGACTGGCGTCTGTATGTAGTTCAGTCTGCGCTTTTCTGTTGTAGATCTTAAGAACAGGATTTTCCGTAAGACTTTTCTTTAGTTCGTTAAAAGCATGTAATTCTTCGTCTCCAAACTTAAATGTAGTATTTTCTTTTAACAAATCGGTTAACGGTCTGGCCTTTATCGAATACCAGGGAATAAATTTTCTAAAGTATCCTGTTAAACCCAAAAAACTTTGTACTTGTTTCTTTGTAGTGGGTTGAGGGAATTTTATAACTGCCTCTGTCTTACTTTCTGAAGGAAATATTTGTCCATTTTCTATATGTCCTAAAAATTCTACACGCCTTTTAAGAAATTGACATTTCTTAAAATTTATCTCTAGTCCATATTCCTTAGCTAACTGCAACACATTTTTTAATCTGCTTATTGCTTCGTCTTCATTGCTAGCTGGTATAATCAAATCGTCCATGTATGGAAGTACTATGCCCTCAGTGATATAATTTCGAAAAATGTGATTAATGAATCTTTGAAAAACAGCTGGTGAGTTGCATAATCCAAATGGTACTTTCAAGAATTGATACTGTCCCTATGTGTAACAAAGGAAGTATATTTGCGACTGTCTTCTGCAACACTGACATGAAAAAATCCATTTTTAAGGTCCAATGTAGAAAACATTCGAGCCTCTTGCAACTGGTCTAACTGGTCTTCGATTAATGGTACAACTTGGTAAGGGGAAGTGGTCTTTAACAACCTGCCTATTAATTTTTCTGAAGTCTACACAAATTCTATGGGAACCATTTTTCTTTTTAGTAACTACCACGGGACTAGCAAATTCAGAGCTACAAGGTTCTATTATGCCATCAGCTATCCATTTTTCAACTTGGTTATCCACAATTTCACGTTCTGGAAAAGGTAATCTTCTTGGTCTTTGATATATTGGGTCATCATTCTTTAAGATTATTTTCATCTCAATTGGCGCTTCTTTTGTTTTTTCTGGTTCGTAATTCACAATTAATTTTTTGACTTCTTCCTTATACTGCAAACTAACTTCACCTAAATCTAGTTCTTCAAAAATATCGGTAGTAATATTCATGATTTCGGCTTCTTCGCTATTTTTTCTTAAGCTTACTCCATCATGGTTTATTGTTAACTCAGCTTGTTTAAACAATTCTTGACCTAAAATTGCTGTTTCGGAAGTGGCGTCATCAGGAACAACATGAAGGATCGTAAGAAAACTTAATTCATCTACCAAAATATTTGCGTTAAATTCACCTAGGATGTTTACTTTTGAATTACCAAAGCCAACTAGAGAAATATTACTTGGTCTTAATTCAGGGGATCCCAGCTTTTTGTACATTTTTTCTGTTATAATATTTACAACACTGCCGATATCAACTAGTGCATCAACTTGTATGTGATTTATAAAAATGTTTTATGCATTAAACCAGTAAAATCTAAATTTTTATTTATATCGGCCGATGTCGACATAGTGGGTTTATGTTCATTTTTTGAGTTGAATTTTTAGGCTGGAAATGTGGGCTTTCTCTCATTGCACTCAAAACTTTTATGACCGAATTGATTACATTTAAAACATTTTATGCCCAAATGCTTCGAATTACATTGTGACGATTTGTGACCAAGTTGGACGCAGTTATAGCAACGTTCTTTTAAGGTTTGAAAGGAACTTTGACCTACATTTCCTCATATATTTTTAGCTTAGCTTTAAAGTCAGAAATATTTTTGGAGTCATACAAAACTATTTTATTTGACTGATCATCTTTTATACCATCAATTATATACTGAATCAATGCATCATGCTCAACAGATCCCCGACTGGCCAGCTCTTTCATAATTAAGAAATATTCTTGAATAGTTTCATCTTTTTTCATTTTTCTTTCCAGTAAAAGTTTATGTATCGAGGCACTATTTAATTTTGATGAAAACTCTTTTAAAAGTGCAGTCTTAAGATGTTTCCAAGATTTAATGTTTGTTTTACCTTGTATAAACAGTTTGGCTAAACCAGTCAAAGATTTTTTGGCAAAAATGAATTGGTGTAACTCACCCCATCCAAGTAAAATTAAAATGTCCTCGAAATCTCTTACCCACTTTTCTATAGAATAGTTATCAGTACCATCAAATGGCTTAATTGAATCCTCTACATCACGGAAAGACAAGGCAAACTTAGGCGTGGAAGATACAGAAGACACGGCGTCGTTGTTTTCGCTGACACAATCACTATCCTCTTTTTTTTCTTCCTCAGCATTCTCGTTGGTTTCGACCATTGTTTTTAAAGTGTCCAAGTCCATTAATAGATCACAAATATTTTTTTATTAAGTCCGATTTCGGAGCACTGTAGTCCAACAACAAAATGTTTGCAACCGACGATAAGTCACTCTCGGAAAAAGTTTCTAAATACTCAATTTTATTTGCATAGCACTCAGAGTCTAACGAAAACGCGAAGCCACCAAATTCATACACTTTTTTACAACTGTTTTTACCACCGTCAGTTTCAAAAAGCTTATAAAATGTCTTAATTACGGGAAACGGCGCGGTTTTAATATTCTCGAGCACTCGCGGAATGTCAGCTAAAGTCGTCATTTTTAACCAGTTTATATCTACCGAAATTTAAAGTCTATTAATTAACAATCTCCTTCGTAAATTTAAACTTACTCAGATCTCGCCAGCACTTCGTGGTGTCCCTTAAATTAAAGTAAACTTTTGAAAATACCACTAAAAGTTTTAGTCAAAATCGTTGATGCCCGATTTCACCTTTTAAAGTCACTTTTTAATTTTCACACAATTATTTTCCCTTTTTTCCAGTGTAACATCCTTTTTTAATTTTTTAGATTTATTACTTATTCACTTACACAGTTTTTAAATAAAATAGTGTACTTAACGTCGTAAAATAGTTTTATTTAAATGTTAATCTCGTCTTTGGAACGTAAAAACTTAATTTTGCCGTCGTTTTTCGTCGTATTTATTTTTAAAATCACTTTTAATTCGTGTCGTCCGTCTTATTATTTATAAAAAAATAACACCATGTCCTAGTTCTGTCCTTAAAAGTTTTATTTTTCACTCTTACAGTCACTTTACACTTTTATTCAAACAGGTTTTATCGTAAACTTATTGCATTTCTTCGAAAGTGATCCCGGTTGAGCCCCCAAAATTTGTGGGATTTGGCTTAAAGAAATACAATAAAATAAACAAACAGATGGTTTTAGTTGCTTATTACGAAAATGATTATAATAACTGATAATATTAAATAACGTTGTAATGATTTATAGTCTTTAAATACCGTCTTTTTCGGGTTTAACCGCCCGCGTCTTTACTTCGTCGTCCGAACTTCTTGTTATAGTTTGTCCAAGCTAACATTTTTGTGTTGGCTTACATATGCAAAAACAAAAATTACTAGACTCAACGTCAAAATCAGCTGATTGGCATAAATCACCCAGTAATGGATTAAGAGACGATTTCGCCACGTTTTGGTTGGTACATAACTGGTTAACCATTCGGTATCTTCTGAGGTCATAAAAATGACGTACCTTACCAATTTAAGCCGAATTTGTTTGGTTTGTCATTCGTCAGCTGATAGCTACAGCCGCTGAAAGAAGTGTGTAAACAAAATTCCTTTAACTTCTAATCATTACTAAACTCTTAATAACAATGAGCAGATCTCATCGTTCTTAAAGAACGTCAATGTATGATTATTAATTAGGAACGTCACACCGTTTCATAACTTTTATTGGCACTTATTTCAACAAATTGATAACAAAAAATAAATAAACAAATAATCAAAATAGCTAGCCAATCAGCTTCCAAGTTAAACAAAGATAGCAAGCTACCAAAATCAACTAACCGTGCTTCAAGCTTGGTATGTGATTTGACAGACCAAAATAGATACCAAAGTTGTTGTGACGTCATCGTTTTTCGTCCCGAAATCGGTTGGTACATTTTTGACCAACCAAAAGTACCTACCAAAACGTGGCGAAATCGTCTAAGGTGGCCGTCTGGATGCGCTGGCGCAGGCTTTTTAGATACTAATTAGTGATGGGATAATTCGAATTAAAAATAATCGATAATCCGATTATTGAAATAATCGCTATCATGCGATTATTTAGAATTAATTTGAATTACGAAAAATAACCTGATTCCACAGAATTAATTACGCGTCGCGAAAAATAAATAAGAACATGTTATAACGAATAAAATTTAGTTTTTTAATGGTAAAGTACATATTTATGTAAATAGGGAGCACAGCTTAATTATAAAAAAAGCAAATTTTCACTTACCGGGCCCACGGCTGATTTTATTGAAATTTTGTATACCGGGGTTTTTTGGCGCGCTGATCACGAATCTAAAGACATATTTTGTCGGACTCTGCTAGTTTTTCACTTATAACTCCCCACTCGAACCTAACCTCACATCTGCACAAACTCCTAAAATTCCTCCTTCTTAAAACTGATTACACCCAAAATGGAAGATTTTATGGTAATATACTTATTATTTTATACGATAAATTTAATTTTACCTTTATTTAACAATTATTTTTAATAAAAAAGCACAACAAGCGCTTCCCAAAAAATAATATTTTTACTTTTATAAATGTCAACAAAATTGTCTAGGTATTTTAGACAATTTTATGTTGGTACACTAGGGACCCGCGAAACAATTGAATGCGCTTATTTTTTAAAATTAAATCGCAAAAAATAAAAATAATTAAAATTTATAAAGTAGGCCATTTAATTGTTTCGCGGGTCCCTGGCGTACCAATATAAAACAGTTTAAAATCTCTAGACAATTTTGTTGACATTTATATAAAAGTAATAATAATATTTTTGGGAAGTGCTTGTTGTGCTTTTTTTATTAAAAATATTTGTCAAATGAAGGTGAAATTAAATTTATCTTATAAAATAATAAGTGTATTTCGATAATCTTCCATTTTTTTTAA
>JAHBCN010023846.1:0-12281 GCA_019359885.1 Listronotus oregonensis | reverse complement strand
ATTTTTTTAATTTTTAATTTTGCGCAACGGGCAGATCATTTGACAACTGTTAATTTAACAACATGTTATAAATATGGTCATTTTTTGGTTTTGTGTATTTTAGTTGCTCATACTATAACCGTTATTACTAAAAATCATGCAATAATAATTTCTATTATTTAATTAATTTTATTATAATTTATAATTAAAAATCAAAAATTTTTAAAAAATAAATTGAATAGAAACCAATAGATACACATAAAATTAACAAATTTTAATGATATACCTTATATATTGCTTTGTCTTGAAAAGGCTAATTTTTTGATAAAAAAGTTTCTTTATTCATTTTTTATTAACGGAAGTAATTTTTTAAAACTTTTATTCAACGTAAGGGTGTCGCCCTTTTCTTTATTTTAATATGGGATTTTTTACCGTTATATGACAGTGTTCGCAAGTTGTTGCACGTGTACCCTGTGGCTAATTTTACTTCTATATATCTTTTGCTCTTTTACTGTGATAGCCAAACTGTGGTGCCGGTGGTCGATAAAATAACCTATGAATAAAACACAGTTTTATATATTCTAAACGTCTTGGACCAGATTCTGTCCTTCTTTGAACTTTTAAGTTTCTTGCCTTCATGCATGTTTCTTGTCTTTCTAAATAGGGTTTGGCACACCTCACTATATGCGATACGCGGCGTGCACTATACTTCTTTTATCATTTTTCTTCTGAAATTTGACCAACTTAGGACCAATTTGTCCTGTCATTATTAGAACAACACTTCCAATGTTACAACAATATGACAGTTTAAATCATGACTTTATTTAAAATATCAAACACTGTTTATTCTATCCATACATTTTTTATTAGGTTTTTTTTGATTAGGTTTAAAGCCTAAGTGCAAGGTGCCGTGGACGCTAAGTTTTTAGCTATTTAACCCATTTTGCCCATTTGTTTTCCACAAGTACCAAAACATGCAGTTATTGCATTTTACGGCACTTTTTGAGACAACGCGGTAATGCTACCACGGACGATATATAACTAACTACTGCTTTTAAAGAACCTCCCCTCCCCATTAATATTTGGGTAATGTCATCCAGATGGGACCTACAGTTTAACGTAAATTTCGAACTACCCTGTACTACGCGGTGTTCATTGGTTCACCCACCCAAATATTAACCTAATAATAATACTAAGTTTTAGACTCGATAAATATTTTATGTTCTCCATTTTTTAAGTAGGTTCGTGTATTTTAAATTTAAGATACACTAAGAAAATAACATACAGTGCTTTCATTTCAAAACGAACCACCCTAAATATCTTTAAAAAAAAAACACTCACCAAAAAAACAAAGAAATACGTCGATTTAGATATACAGGGGGAAGTTTAATTTCGTATTTGATAACATTTTATCGGTCACCTCCTAACCTCCAGTTAACCTCACTTTGATATGTCAAATGGCAACCCCCATAGTGTGACACATCATTGTAAGCGGCATGAAATTTGCTATCCAACAGTACTAAGAAACTTTAAATCGATGGACGTAGAAGCGACTTAGAAGTAAAAATGTGTGTTAATTAGTTTATCGTGTTCAAATAATTTATTTTATCAAATGCTCAAAATGTGCGCCGTTATTGGCGAGCAATAATAAAGTCTGTTTTGAAATTCTTCGCGAACGTTGGCGAAAGTTTGTCTGGTAAATACCTCTGCATTCTAGTGTAATTCTACATTTAAGTTCTTGAATATTTGCAGGTGGCGTTTTGTACACTTTACTTTTTAAATAACCCAGAGGAAAAGTCTAGAGGAGTTAAGTCTGGAGGACCGTGCTGGCCAATTCATGGCACCTCGTCTGCCTATCCATGTGCCTGGAAACTGTTCATTGAGCCACTCTCGAACTGCTAAAGCATAGTGGGGAGGGGCTCCATCTTGCTGGAGATGCAAATTATTTTCACTGAGTTCCATAGCACCATTTTCATCCACCTGATTTTCCAAAGATTGGACGATAGAAGGGTATATCGCATTTTCCAAAAGGTTCAGATACAGTTGCCCAGTTAAATTTTCTTCCAGAAAGAATGGCCCGATAATTTCGTTTCCATAAATACCTGCCCAAACGTTGATCTTCTCTGGAAATTGAGAATATCCTTCCTGAAATATGTGCGGTTTTTCATTATCCCAATATCTGCAGTTATGTCTATTAAGAATTCCATTTAAGAAGAAAGTTGATTCGTCAGAAAAGCAGATATTTTTGATCAAATGAGGGTCTTCGTCAATTCGCTGGCACATTGATTCGCAAAATTCTATTCTTCTATCATAATCGTCTTCGTTGAGTTCATGAAGAATTTGTATTTTGTATGGAAAAAACTTATTCTTTTTCAAAATTTTGTGCACGGAACCCGTAGAAATATTGTTCAGCTTAGAAACTTTTGGAATAGACAACGTCGGATCTATTTTCGAACTGTCCTAGTACCTCAACCTGGCGTGCTTCGTCTAAAACCCTTTCATTAGTACTTTTCTTGTTGCATACAGATCCAGTTTCTTCAAACTTACGCACCAATTCCATTACATATTTATGCCCCACGTTTTTATTTTGATGCATCTCATTGAATACTCTGGCGGTTCTACGCGCGCATCTATCTTCAGCCCCATATAGGAAAATTATTTCTATTCTCTCTGCTAGAGTATACACCATTTTAAAATCAAGATTCTTAATTTTAAACTAACGATGTCAAAATGACAATCCTAACAGTAATATTTAACTGGTTCCTAAACGTCTTAAAAACTTGTGCTATTGCAGTGTTTTGCTGTAGCAGGTAACACAAAAAATAATAATTGGAATGAATGCACACTAAAATGATAGTTTTAGTCTGTGAGGAATTTCAAAACAAGCTTGTCTCGCCAATAACGGCGCACATTTTGAGCATTTGATAAAATAATCTATTTGAACACGATAAACTAATTAACACACATTTTTACTTCTAAGTCGCTTCTACGTCCATCGATTTAAAGTTTCTTAGTACTGTTGGATAGCAAATTTCATGCCGCTTCAATGATGTGTCACCTATGGGGTTGCCATTTGACATATCAAAGTGAGGTTAACTGGAGGTTAGGAGGTGACCGATAAAATTTATCAAATACGAAATTAAACTTCCCATATCTAAATCGACGTGTTTCTTTATTTTTTTGGTGAGTGTTTTTTTTAAAGATATTTAGGGTAGTTCGTTTTGAAATGAAAGCACTGTATAAAAATAATAGGGGGGAGGTACGTGGTTTTCATTTTACTTTTAACTTTTGATCAATTGGTTGTAGAAATATAGCTTAAATGTGCAAAACTTTTTTCTTGTCTCATATTTTTGTAGGGTCTAAAGCTAAATTTTCTAAACTCAGTAATGTTATTAAGTTATAAGCATATAAAAAGTACGCACTTCTTGCAGGCAAACATTAAAAATAATTACTCCTCAGTACCAACTAAGTAATATTCCTAGTTCTAAAAAAGAAATAAAACACCTGCAAATTTAAAGACAATGAAAGGATCTTAACGAGCAGGACTATAAAACAGGATGTAAAACAAGGCTGCAGTACGTTTGCAATTATATTTTATTTCTTCCGTTGAATTAAAGCTATAAATTTTGTGACATTTATGCTCGTTGTAATAAAATAAACTTTTTGATCGGTCGCTTACTACTTCTGTACTTCCACGGTATGTGCTTTTGAAAACTACTATTGTGTTTTAACAAAATTGTTTTTGTACGTCCAGGCCTTAAATGCAAATGTTTACGCCCTAGGGTGTCAAACTATTTAAAACGCAAGGCTTCCATAAAATTGTAAAGAAATAGTTATGTGTGTATTAAGGCCTCATCTAAAACTTGCTTGGCCTCGGCTACGCCTCGATTCGGCCAAAAAAGATCATTAGGCCGAGGTACTCACAACATTTTTTTAGGCGACTGTTTTATCAAGTACATACAATATATTATATTTTTTTTTATTTTTGAAATAAGAGAAAAATTAAAAAGCAGTTTTAAATTTTTATTAATTAAATAATGTTAATGTGACACAATTATGATATTGAGTGATAAAAATTATAAAAAGAAATTACTTCTATAAAAATGGTATAAGTCTGTCCCCAAAGTATATCGTTATGGCTTTTGACGGACCATACCCCAATAAACCTTTGATGATTTTATTACCTATTGTTATTGGGTAAACCAATTTCTTCACAAAGGCAGGGGTGGGCCAGGTATTTCTTGAGTATTAACCATTAGGCATATAAATATTTGGGCAAATATTTTAGTGGCAGTGTTGAATAACCGTTTTTACTGTGCGTTTCAAAAAAGTTGTTTTACGAGAATATAACTATGTCGGGTCGAAATCATTTGTCATTAGATGCAAAACAGGTTGTGAAAAATGTGTATGAAACTTTAATCAGTAGAGGTCTAATTAAACAAGAAGCTTTAAAAGAAACCTGTCTACTTACAAAAACTCCAATATCATCGATAAGGGATATTATTATTAGTAAAGAATTGAACAAAAGAAAAAAAACGTAGTGATTTTCATTCTCACCATATACAATTAAAAAACAATATGTATATGTGATAATTTGGCTGAACAGGCTGGGCATACTGTCTTACGGCTTCCTCCGTATCACTGTATGTTTAACCTCATAGAGCATTTGTGGAACCAAGTAAAATCAAAGATCAGAGCGGAAAATGGTACATCTACTTTAAGTCCCAGTGTTATAAATTTGATAAAAAATGTAATTACTAACATACCAGTTGAGAGCTGAAAAATTCACTACAGCACATTATAAAAATTGAGGACTCTTACATTTCTATCCAAAACAACATAAATCCTATTGTAATTAATCTCAATGATGACTCTGATAGTGAAACAGAATTAGATTTAGATATTTAAATTAAACATGTAATTATGTATAGATAATGCAGTTATAAATTTATTAAAACTTTGCATATATTTAATTTCTTAATGTAATTTTAAGATTATACTTACCTAAATAAACAATAAATTATAAATCTTTATATTATTAAAGTCCGTCCCTAATATTCTGTCCTTTAATACCTACCGATCCGCAGTTTTATTGCTGTCGGCAGGTATAATCCATAAATGAAGGCAAGAGCTAAGACGGTATACTTTGAGAGAGGACATTTATTACACTTTGAAAATGTAGTTCCACTTTTAGACACTAGACTATTAACAGTCATATCATTTACTAGCCTTTTATAAATAATATTCTTTGATTCAGAATCTTTGAAATTTTTTGAACAGGAAAGCACAAACCTGAATTACCTTCTCTTTCTTTAAAATCTTTGCCATCTTCTCCCGCAAAAATTTTATTTGATATTTCTTTTTTTCTTGAAATGGAAGCCTTCCGCTACTGGATTAGATTCCCAACCTCCGTGGCTTTTTAACATTAAAATGTCAACTCCTGTTTCAACCAAAAGAGAAGATGAACTTCTTTAAAAAACTGTGTATAAGGGATGGTTTTTTTCCAAAAGTATGTACACCGACAACTTATGACGAGCATTTTCCATTTCGATAATTAATAAAAAACGTTTGATGACGTAGATTAAGAGGTCGTAAATTTGAGTGTTTTTGAATTAGCTATAGGAGACTTATAGTTTCAATTAGTTCATCAGTTATTGTTTTAGGAAGTGTGGTTAATAACACGGTTCCTTTGTCTTGTATATCGTTTATAAATAGTTGTCTTGGTTCGTCTCGCCTACAGGCACCAGCTAATCCAATTAAAAAACTCACCTACAAATAAACACAGTATAAATTAACTTTGAAATTATTTTAATATGTTACCTTCCACATTAAATTGTTTTCATCTGGCGCTTCTGTTAGGAACTTATTAACATCATTTCCTGTACAAATTGCGGACTTTTTCGCCTGGTATCCTGTACTGCCTGTTTATAAAAATGCAATCAATTTTAAAAACTTTCCACTGTCAATGTTTTTTTAACCATAATTAACATTGAGTAGGTAGACCATAATGTAGACCAGGTTCCAAACTCCAGCCTTAGGGCCATACTGATTACTCCAGTAAGTTCCGACCAAAAAATTATCATTGTTGCCGGTGGTAAGAAGTGAAATAGTCCACTGATGAAAAAAAAAATCGAAAAAATACACAACGTTTAAAAAAAGGGTAAATCGGACCCCAAAATCCGCAAAAAGAACACTGCATATTTTTAATTTTCCTGTCATTATCTGAATTTCTAGATTAGTCGTAGAGGACGAGCCATGAAGAGTAACGTGACACGACACCCGGTGGACACAAGCGGGAAAAAAGGGGTTTTACCTTCTATCCTAACAGATGGGCTAATAGCACGTACGAATAATCTCGTTGGTTCGAAAGCATAAACCGTTCTCAAAAAATATAACATTAAACGTCATTATGAAACAAAACATTTTAAAAAATTTCTCAAAATATACAGGAAGTTTGCGGACGAAAAATTCGAAGCTATGCAGCGCGGAGAAATCAAGCAATCTTCATTTAAAAAACTCAAAACTGAACAAGGCACCCCGTCCAGCTTTCTGTGGCTCTTGAAATTCAAAACGTGGAAAACCATTCACCGATGGAGAAATAAAAGAATGCATAATTGCAGTAGCCGAAGAAATGTGCCCTGAAAAGGTAAATTTATTAAAAACTGTCAGTATGTCAGCAAACACTGTGGCTCAAAGGGTGAAAACATCGCTGAAAATATATCCTCTCAACTGTTCGACAAAAATGGACTTTTTGAGTGGTTTTCTTGCCTTGGATGAGTCAACGGATGTGTCAATTTTACTGCTCAGGTGTTGATTTATATTCGAGGAGTAGATAAAAGCTATGAAATGCACGAAGAATTTTTTTGATATGTATAGTATTGATGGCACAACTACTGGTACAGATATTTTTAAAGGAGTTGAAATGGCCATTAATCAAAAAGAACCCCTTCGATGGAAAAACTTAAAATTTATTACAACTGATGGAGGCAAAAACATGAGTGGGAAAGATAAAGGAGTGGTCGCTCTTGTGTCAAAGGCTGTAGAAAATGACGGTGGTTCAAAACCATTAGTCTTACATTGTATCATTCATCAACAGTCTTTGTGCGGAAAATGTTTGGATATGTCTGACGTTCTGAAACCAGTCATATCAACTGTTAATTTTATCAGATCTTTTGGGCTGAATCACCGACAATTCCGACAATTTATTGAAGAAATTGGAGAAACTGATTTAACCTTATCATACTGCCGTACGCTGGCTTAGTTGTGGGAAAGTCCTTCAGCGCTTTTGAACTTCGAGCACTGATCAAAATTTTTTTGAATGAAAAGCATACTGAATTACAAAACAACGCATGGTTGTGGAAGTTAGCATTCTATGTTGATTTGACAAAACATGTGAACGAACTGAATTTGGGATTGAAAGGGGGAGAAAACCAGCATCTTCCTGATTTATACACTAATATCAAATCATTCCGGAAGAAATTGAGACTGTTTCAATCACCTACGAAGTAAATTTTTTTCACTTTTTTAAAACATGTGAAATATTCAGCCACACTACTGAGACTGAGTTTCCTATCGATTTTGCAATCGAAACTTTGAGTGCTTTGAAGATAAATTTTGATACTCGTTTCTCGGACTTTGATGCCATTGTGAATCAAATTAAGATTTTTCAGAATCCTTTTGATACTGACATTGAAACCCCTAGCCCCGGAACTTCAAATGGAAATGATTGATCTACAATGCCATGATATAATTAAGAACAAATATCAAAACTCATCTTTGTTGGAATTTTATAAGTCTTCCACTGACATAATTTGATAATTTGCATAAATTTGCTGGTGGTTTGTTTTCTGTTTTTTACTACTTATTTGTGTGAGAAAACCTTCTCCAAAATGAAGTACACAAAAATGTTTACAGATCGAAATTAACTGATGAGCATCTTAAATCTCTTTTAATAATTGGTACAAGTAAAATTAGTCCACAACTACAAACTATTGTCAGTGGAAAATCTCAATTACATAAATCTCATTAGTATTTCATATGTCATTATGTTTGTTATAAGTTATGTGATTATTTTAAAATGTATAAAATGTTATTTCGATTCATTTCAATAACTTGTTAGTTATTATATACTGAAGTTAAATTTTCTGCATATTATACATGTCTTTACTCATTACAATTCTGTGTTTCTTTATCCCAAATTATCACAAAAACAATAACAATAAGCCTACAAGAATGTTATAAGTTAAGTTAGCCCATGACCATATCAATGTAGATGTCATATTAATAAATTCAACATAAATTAGAATACTTATAAACTAAATTTAATTTGCTATAAAAATTATTTTTTTCTCTAAAAGGAGTTTTCAAGTATGCTAGGACTCCGCGGGCCGGACAAAATCTGTCCGCGGGCCGGATGTGGCCCTCGGGCCGTAGTTTGGAGACCCCTGATGTAGACGATTTTTTAACTTTGGCTGTTCCGAAAAAAATGCAAAAAATACCTCTTATTTTAAATTTTCAGCCATGTGTATATTGCACCATTTCATAAAAAATTCATATTGTTTTAAATAGATCTGCCGGCTGTAAAGTAAATGCGGCCAATAAAGTTATATTTTACGAACGCTAATAAATCCATAAAATATTTTTTTTTGTGACAGTTGCCTAAAAACGGTATTTTTTTATTTTTATAGGAAGTCCTGGAAATATTGTGCGGTTATTTCAGTATATCTTTTGTAAAAAAAAGTTTTTCCACACCTACAGTTGTAGATTTTAAAGAAATAATTTATTAGTTAGTACTAGGCTTATTTCCTACAAGCTCTTATATACAAACATCTTTAGTTATCCATGTTGGGACATGAACCTTCCCAGAACAATAATCATTTTTGTCAGTTTTGTAACCGTTTTAAAACATTAACAACAATTTATTACTTAATTTTCTAGCATCCGTATTTACATAAGTCAATCACGCAGTTTTACCGTCTATTGAAACATAAAAAGAACATGCATTACATAATTTTAAATTGGCAATAAGTCTTTAGATTTTATGATCGTTGGAGAATAACGGTATTTTTTCTTATGTATTTGTTAAATCATAAATCACATATTAACGCAAAATGTGTCCCTTTTTTACCAACATTATTTTAACGTAACTCTTTAAAAAATGAAGATAGAGAAAAAAATTTCAAATAAAATTAATAAATTAATAGATCAAAATAATATTCTTATATATATATATATATATATATATATATATATATATATATATATATATATATATATATACCAAAGATTTTAATATATCACCTAATGTATCCAATTTTTTTTTTATGTCTGTTTCAAAAGTGTTAAACTTCAGCTCATTTTCCTTAGTTTAAACTATAAGAATATTATTTTGATCTATTAATTTATTAATTTTGGAGTTTATCTCATTAGCGTTAATTTCACCTTTTATTTCATTAATTTTACTTTCAATATCATCCTTTAGTTTTGTAATTGTATTATTATCATTTTCTATTTCGACAACTTTATCTTGTAATTTCTTTATTGTGTTAATTTCGATTTCTCTAAATCGTTCTTTTAAATTTTTTAATTCATTAGTTTCATGTTCAATTTCCATAAGTTGATCTTTTAATTGTTTTATTGTGTTTGTTCCATATTTAATTTCATTGACTTCATTCTTTAATTTCTTAATTGTGTTAGTTTTAACTTCAATATTATTTAGCTAATCTTTTAATTTTTTAATTGTGCTAGTTTCAACTTTCATTTCTTTAACTTGATTTTTAACTTTTTGAATTGTATTAATTTGACTACTAATTTCTTTTTGCAAATTTTTTACATCAGCATCATTTTTATGCATAATAAAATGTAGATTCATATTCCTTTCATTTTCTTGTAAACTTTTACCAAGATTACTATGAACAATTTGAGCATTTTTTATTTCCAATTCAACCCTATCATTTAATTGTTTAGAATGTTTCAAACCTTAATGCAGTTTCTTTCTTTAATTTTGCTTTTAGATCTTTCATTTCTAAAACACTATCCGTTAATGTTTTAATAGCAGTTTTAAAATTCATCAGTTTTAAAGATATATATATATATATATATATATATATATATATATATATATATATATATATATATATATATATATATATATATATATATATATATATATATATATATATATATATATATATATTTTTTATAATCATTCTATAATATATTAATTTATGTTCAATAAATGCGATTTCTCGAGGTTCAATAGGTTTTATAGCTTTTGTAATTTTAATTATTAAGTCTTTCAATGTTCTACTTCTTTTTTTGTATACTTCGTTTTTTAAATAATAGCCATAAAAAAGCATTTAGAGGTGTTAACTCGGGACTGTTTGATGGCCATTCAATTCCTCCATTTTTTCCAATCCATAGCGGATAGCGGTTGTTTAAAAAATTACGGACAGGAACTACATTATGGGGCGGTGCCCCGTCTTGCTGCCATATTGGCTCATTATATGGTCAAAAAGGTAAATCGTCCAAAAGATTTTAATGTCATTCCCAAGGCAATGTAAATATCTTTCACCAGATAAATATTATTAAAAATGCCGCACCATACGCTAATAGACCTACGGCCTTGAAATTGGATTTCCCTATGTCCATGGGGGTTTGCAGAAGCCCATATATGACCTTTTTTCTGTTAAAGAGTCCTGCCATATGAAAGGATGCCTCATCGCTCTATAAATATTTTTAAAAAGATCGTTGTCATTATTTTTAATTGGAACATCTACCTACAAAAGCCTTCTCTACGGGCTTTTTGATTTTTATTTAATTTTTGACTAGTAATATTTTGTAGGGGTGATATTTATACTTGCGTGGTGTTACATCGATTTTTTTGGCCGATTTATTAAACTGCATGGCGGCATCAGCAATCGAAAAAGTCGGATTTTCTACGACCAAGAGTTATAAATAAAATTTAGTTAAAAAAATGTCAGTCTTTACCTTTAAAATATAAGAGGATTTCTAGTTTATTATTTTCATTAATTTGAACAGTTCGTTTTTTCATTTGGACATTTTTACTTTACGAAAAATTCTTTTACGTAATAAAAAGTGCTCCTTGACGGCAAAGATCTGCCCCGGTGTAAATTTTGATATCTCTTTGCTGTAATAGCATTCCTATTAGTTTTGTAAAATAAATAAACTATTTCACACTTTTCTTCTTCAGTAAAAATCATTTTATAGACATCAATTTACAAGAAAACTGACATTATTTTGACAACAGGTTACTTGTTTGTTTGCATGTTTTCCTAGATTCATGGCTAATGCGATATATTTTAGAATAGAAAGAAAATTTGTTCTTGGGTTTAATACTAAATATATCAAAAACTTTTAAAACACATATAGCTAAATTATATATATTTAAAAAGAGAATTGTTAGCGCTATCAACCTGGAACATAATATACAGGATGTTCCATTTAAAAAAATCGTAAGTTTGGTTCACCAGATGTTTGTGGTTCACCCTGTATACACGTCAACTATTTTTCCTTATGGTTTAGGATAAACCGTACAAGTCTTGAATTGAAAGTTTTTTTTATCTCGTATAATAAAGCCAGCAGAAGCTGTTTAATTCTGAGGAAAGACCCGTACAAGCATTTATGCTCTCTAGTCGTTTAAATTTTAAAATTTTATTGGTTTTTGTCTTCATTAAGTCATCTAGTAGGTAACACAAACGCCTTAAATGTGCATACTTCTCGGACGTTATACCATACCATTCTACCGGATGGTTCATCGCCAGACTGGCCATAGGAAATCCCATGTAAATTTTGAATACATTGAAATATTGGCTTCCCTATTGAATTTACAACAAAATTGTATTAGACTATTTTAAAGACGTTGATAAGATTAGCTGACATACTAAATTTCGTTTTTTTCTGATAAAGCAATTAAAAGTTATTTAAGAAAAACTATTTGTAAAATCGTTGCATACCTCCTACATACATTAATGAATCCACCAGTAATAAATAAAATGCCTTGTCAACTTTTTAATTCACGTTTTACTTTGTATTAGTTATGTTGTTTTACAGTATTAAAGAGAAAATAATGGTTGTAATCATTTAATAAATACAAGTAATTACATTGAACTACATAATGAGATTTTTACATAATTGAACAATTTTATAGGAAGGTGAATAACACACTAAAAAAACTGTCTAAAAATACGTTTTAACACAACACATTGAAACTAAAAGCTAATGTTTTTAATTAGATGCTTAAAGACCCTCCTTTACTGCTAACAATTCCTAAAGGTTATAAA
>JAHBCN010023845.1:0-12338 GCA_019359885.1 Listronotus oregonensis | reverse complement strand
ATCCTCTGCGACTATGTTAGCGGATTCGGGAGAAGGAATTACCAATGTCAAGCGACTTGGGGGCTGGAAATCAACGGCGTAGCTGAGAGCTACATTGATGAATCCACAAATAAGAAAAAGGATATGTCGAATAAAATATTGACTATTGAACAACTCCCTCCTGAGCTAAGTCAACCTTCATCAAGCCGTACAATAGCGCTTCCATAAGACACCGCAAATGAAATTACAAGTTCTGCAATTAATTTACAATATGCTAATAACTGTTTTTTGTTGTAAATGTTATCAACAAATAATTCCCATTTATAAATATGTTGTAGTAGTTCTTTCAGATTAAACATAATTTTAAAAAGAATCATTGCTTTAATATTGGTATTATATGACGCTAGTAGGAAAAATATTGTTCCTAACGCTTGCGCAAAGTGACTTTTCGCACTTGTTAGGAAAATAACTATATTTGTAACTATCTTAAATACCCGTAGACGGTTTTCTTAAATTTTGCAAGTAATATTTTCAATAATCAGAGTATAATTTATTCCCAATATATTAGAATTATAAGGTCAAAAATAATTGTAAAAAATAATGATTTTTTGCAATTTTTATATTTTTTTGATTTAAGCAACTAAAAATAAAGACAATTCATTGCAAGTTTATAGTTCATTATTTAGCATACTAAGAATTCCTTGCCTTTTTGTTAAAACGATTTTCTAAAACAAATTCTTTTTTTTTCTTGCATTTATTTTTTCATTTGGTTTGTGATCCCATTCGAGAGGTACGAAATGCCAAAAAAAAAACTGGCGGTTATACCAAAAAAAAGAAAATTAGGCTCTACAACACTTTACTATGTTAAATTTTAAAAATTACTTAATGTATGCAATGAAGAATAACCGCCTGGCCCTATAAAGGTATGTACACAACGAAAAAACAAACAAGAACAAACATTCGTTCTTGTTCACCTTGTTTGTATGTGTTCTTTGTTTATTGTTGGCGTTATTTTGTCTACATAGAGCAATGAAATATTTGTTCAATTTGGTTTGACCAGTTGGAAAAGTTATGGATGACGACGAACAAAATGTATTTCTAGGTATGTAACACCGAAAAACAAACAAAAAGACATTCGTTCTTGTTCACTTTCTTTGTATGTTGTTTGTTTATTGTTCACTTTTTTTTTGTCTACAAAGCGCAACCAAATGTTTGTTATCTTGTTCGACTAGTTGGAATAGTTATGAATGATCATAAAAAAAATTTCTTTGAGTACCGACGTCTACTGAAACATGCGAACAAGAACAAACAATCGTTTGTTCGCCGTTTTAACTGTCTACACTGAAGAAAAACGTTTGTTCGCTGATGTTTGTTCTTGTTTGTTTTTTTTTTTTGGTGTGTACATACCTCAAACATGTATGAACAAGAACAAACAAACGTTTGTTTGCGTTTTTACTGTCTACACTAAAGAAAAACGTTTGTTCGGTGATCTTTGTTCTTGTATGTTTTTTCGGTGTGTACATACCTTAAGATATTTTACGTATGCTTTTTTAAGCTAACATCTTAAGGTATGTACACACCGAAAAAACAATCAAGAACAAACACCAGCGAACAAATGTTTTTCTTTAGTGTAGACATTAAAAATGCGAACAAAGGTTTGTTTGTTCTTGTTCGCACATGTTCCAGTGGACGTCGGTACATCAAAGAGAATTTTTGTTTTTATGGTCATCCATAACTATTTCCACTAGTCGAACAAAAGTAAACAAATATTTGGTTGCGCTATGTAGACAGAAAATGCGAACAATAAACAAAAAGCATACAAAGAATATGAACAAGAACGAATGTTTGTTTTTGTTTGTTTTTTCAGTGTGTAGAGAAATAAATTTTGTTTGTCGTTATCCATTACTTTTCCAACTGCTCAACAAGAGTGAACAAATATTTCATTGCGCTAAGTAGACAAAATAACACGAACAATAAACAAAGAACACATACAAACAAGGTGAACTAGAACGAATGTTTGTTCTTGTTTGTTTTTTCGGTGTGTACATACCTTTAAAATACATGTCCAATTTTTTTAAACCCAAAATAGACTCCTCTGGGAAAATTACTGGAAAGGTAGAATATAACCCAAAACATATATTTTTTTAATTTAAAGAAAATATTGTTTATGCTATAAAATTGTTCTATTGGTAAAATATAAATATGAATTAAACAAAAGTTCCAAATTGACGACATGAATCTTTGCAAACAATGAAAACAATTGATAATTTTAACATATTAAAAAAAACATATTTTCAGAGAATTTCAAATCATATTTTTTTTTTAATTCAAAATTTGCAGAAACAATTAATTTGTTTTTAAGCAAAATTGTTTATAACTTTAAAATTGCTAAGAGCGTCCATTTCTTTTAAACAAAATTGGAATGCAAAACTATCGAATTGATTTTAGCGGCATAATTTTTCATTATAGACAAAGTGTTTTTCTGGCGTAATAAACTTAAGTAACCTTAGGTTATCTACCAAATCTTTGTCTAGAGACAATAAAATTGCAATTTTTGCTCTCTAATTATTCGTAACATAACAAAGACATCAGGTGACAAAGACCTAAGGAACTTCAGTTAACTTGTTCAGTGTCACCGTAACACTAACAGGAAGGAACCGAAAGAAATTCAATACCCTGTATTAACGCTTTGATGCAAAGGTATAATTTAAAAGTCTTAATCCATCCGTCTTGAAAACATCCTGCCAGTTTAGTTTTACAAAACGCTCAAGTGGAAAATGCAAATGTTTAGTCTGCTACTGGCGGTCTATATTCTCCAATCTCGAATAATAATAATAATAATCGTCTTTTATTTAGTGATAAGGTTACAATAATACAGTTAGGTATATTACATCTATAAGACAAGATTTGTAAATCAACCCTATCACAGCCAACCATATTAGGGCGATATTTAGCCAATTAGTAATCGGCTACTCCACCATATAACCCCAACAGGCTGGAGTTCTCACAATATTAAAGTAAAATGACAAACACAATATAAATATAACTAATAAATAAAAATAAGATAATATAAGTAGATTCAATAAATCCCAATTACACACACTTAAACACACACATTCAATCAACTAAAGAATACATAGTAGGTCTGTTATTCAGAACCAGTGTACATTGTTTTACACTTTTTTTACGTAAGATCCCTTGTGGAAGAAATATTTTAAGACCAGATGTGTAAAAAAAGTGTAAAATGGCGTAAAATATTTTTAAATAACAAACAAATCTAGTGTCGCATCCCAATCGCTGTGTTCACATATCGTCGTTGTGGTTGGGCCCAGTAGGATCTTTTGGAACATGCGCTAGAGTTGCTGGTTATTCGCAACTCTTTTGGCTAGCGTATGGAACGGGATCCGAAGCTAAAATGAACACAAGGCTTAACTCAAGGTGTTAACATACCGTGCTGATGAGTGAATGACATTCTGTGCCTTAAACAGTAACGGTGCCTCTGAGATACAGGGAGACCTCTAAGAGTATCTAGCCTTAATGCGGTAATGCGGGGCTCTGCCGTGGTGGACTATTACTTCCCTAGCTCCAAACAGAAAGCGGACAGAACCGCTTTTATAGGAAAAAAGTGACAAAGGTGTGCTGACCGAAACGGATAAATTCGTTTCGAGAGGTGCTACTCAAGGTCACAAGCAGACAAAGGTGCGACCGAAACGGGTGAATCCGTTTCGTAAGGTGCCCTAAGTCATCGACGCCTGTTTCACGGGAAGGGCTAATCCATCCCGAACAAACAGGTGCTTAGAAGGGTTCCCTGAATCCAAACAGAAGGCGAAAAGAACCGCCTTTATAGAAAAAGGGTTCCCTGGCTTTAAACAGAAAGCGGATATGACCGTTTTTATAGGATAAGGCCGGAGATGCGGCGTAGCTACCCAAGTCACTAAACCGGGAGAGGAGGGCATGACGGATCTAATCGTCTGCTCGTCATACTCTCCAGGGGACAGGGACACCAGAACACATCAGAATACATTGTGCTCGTGTCCGGTAGCGACACGACTAAGAGAAGATGTAAGAACTCTCTCCCAATCTGGTATCGGATTCATTAGAAGTCCGATCCTATTGGGAGAAATATAAAAAGGTGTGAGCCACAATAGACCGAGCGGTCGCGGTGGAGGGCGTAAAAAGTCCACTTTCTTTAAACCTACCTACCTACCTAGTGTCGCATACGACATCACTACAATGTCGCTTAAAAATCATGCGCATCGAAAATTTGGATTCTCGAATGTCATTTTCGACATCTTCTATTTGACATTTTTGCGAGTGGGTAGGACCCATTCGAGAAATGAATTTTTGTTCATAATTGTTGTAACTAATTTAACTTTTATTTAAAGACTGTTTTGTTTAAATCGTAAAAAAGGTAAAGTCATAAGTTCAGGTTTTTTTCATTTTTCTTCTTTTAAAGTTATGGTAGGTAGATTCACAGAGCAAAAGCAATAATCAAAGAATCACACAAATGAAATGCAATTTTGTAACGTTTCCTAGGCCTCGGGCTTTTGGAAATAAAATACGCCATCACGAAAGTGATAAAGTCTATTTACACCATTTATACCTTTGTGTAAACAATGAATTTGCAGGTCTGGCTTTAATTTTATTTAAAGTCGATATTTTTTTGTAAATTACCATTTTTTCGCAATTATTAGTTTAAAGTATGCACTAGAATATCTTTTTTGTGATAAGTGGTAATAATTATGAATACTTAAAGATTCTGTTGATGATTTTCTTACATGAATGAGAACTTCACCAAGGTTTTGAGATGTTTACAAATTTTACTCCACTAGCTTTTCGCCCGTGTGGACTACACGATTTTGGCAGTTTTGTTTTTTTTCATATTAGCGGGATATTGCCTTCTTTCTACTCCATCACGTCCCATCATATCACGCTTCCCGCGCCCCATCTTCCGTCATACCACGGCGTAGCGCGCGTCCTGTAGTTAAGTCTTTTTTTGTGAAATCGTGTTTCATTTATTATTATTATCTAATAAGAAAGGCGTTTATAAATATGTACAAATTTCTTTTATCTTCTTCATTAACTCCCCAGAGGAAGAAGTTCCAAAAATACTACCGCTTTCTATCTTTATGGGTAATCAAAAGCTTAACTATCAAATCCCATATTGACAACTTTAAAAATGACAATTTTTCTATTCAAACTTTCATCCCCATTTTAATTTCTAGGAGATTAAAATAGATCGTTTTTAACCGTAAAGAATATCATACATACCAATATTCATTTGTAAGTCCAGAAATGACAAAGTTCTCTACTAACATTGCAACTTCATTCTATTCCTTTAGAGGGGAAGTTTCCTAAAATCCTCTCTCTCTGGGTAATTAAAAGCCTAATTACCCACTCTCATATTTATAACTTCAAAATAATGACGATTTGTTTATAGAAACTTTAATCCCCATTTTAAGCTCCCAATGGAGGTAATTCCAAAAATGTTATATTATACAGGGTGGCCGTCCATATTTTGACCCATTTTGATCGCGAATAACTTTTGAACAAATAAAGATATCAAGATGCGGTTTTCGCAAATATACTTATATTTCTTTAGAGTTTATTCTCGTATCTTTACCATTTTTATGTGACATTCCATTAGCTCAAAAACAAAATGGCCGATTTTCCGATATAGGACAACTTTGTTATTTTAAATGGAACACCCTGTATATGTTTCAATATTTTTAAAATTTAATCTTTCCCTTTAAAAAATGTAACACAAGCTATGGTTATCTTAAAAAATAACGCATTTATTGACCTCCAAAGAATTGACTGTATGTCGAATAGGAATATTATTTTAAAAGGATTTTTTGAAAAGTCGCCTGTGGAAACAAAGTTATCTCGTTTCCATAACAGCAACAAGCCTCATTGTCAGCCATTGTTGGTCATTTTTGACAAGTTATTTTAATTAGGAAGCGCAAAATGTCCTCGTTAAGCGAAAAAGGAAAATGTGTTATTATGTTTGCCGAAACCAAATCAGTAAAAGAAACCCAGCGAAGATTTAGAAACATGTTTAATAAAGCTCCACCCACAAAAAATTCAATTAAAATCTGGTACAGAAAATTCTGGAGTACAGGATCTTTAGCCCGTAAAAAGAAATTAGTAAACAATGAGAATTTGCTAAATAAAACGTTACAAATTCTGGAGATAACTCAGGAAGATCCAACATTGTGAACAAGAAAAATCTCAAGTTCAGTCCATATTCCTAAAACTACAGTACAAGAAATCATGAAAAAAGAACTTAAATTAAAGCCATACAAAATTCAAATGTTACAAGAAATAAAAGAAACTGATTTTCCACAAAGGGGGGAAACTTTTGCCAGAGAATTCAAAATTTAGTAAGGAACAATATACATTTTTTGGATAGACTAATAATGTCAGACGAAGCCACATTTCACCTCAATGGAAAAGTAAATAAGCATAACTGCAAGTTTTGGGCAACAGAAAATCCTCGACAATATAACGAACACGTTAGAGATTCGCCAAAGTCACAGTCTGGTGTGGTATGTCAAAGCAAAAAAATTATGGGCCATTTTTTTTCATGAACCAACTGTAACCTCTTGGACTTACGTTGATATGCTGGAAATATTTTTTTATCCCCAATTGTAAGAAGAAAATCTATTGAATTTCGTCTATTTTCAACAAGATGGGGCTACACCACATTATGCTAACATTACCAAGGATTCACTGACCAACGTTTTTGGAAACCGGTGGATTGGAAGAGAGGCCCTATTTCCTGGCCACCTCGTTCACCAGATTTGACTGTTCCAGATTTTTTTCTGTGGGGATATGTGAAAGAGAGGTGTTATAGTCCACTTCCCCAAAATTTAGAGCAATTAAAAATTAATATCCGAAACATAATAGAAAATATTCCTGAAGAATTTTTAGTCAATAGTTTTAATAAGTTTTTTTCGAATTTAAATAAGTGCGTCGAAGTCGGCGGAAGGCATTTTCAACATTTACAGTAGTTTTTAAAAAGTAATGTAACCTTATTGTAACTATTATTTTGTGAATAACCTAAACCTTTGGCGATCCTTTTTTTTGTAACATATGAAGCAAATTTTAATTGTTAAATAATATTGTTGGTCGACATGCAGTCAATTTTTTGAAGGTCAATAAATACGTTGTTTTTTGAGATAACCATAGCTTGTGTTACATTTTTTAAAGGGGAAAGATTAAATTTTGAAAATATAGAAACATATACAGGGTGTTCCATTTAAAATAACATAGTTGTCCTATAATGGAAAATCGGCCATTTTGTTTTTGAGCTAATGGAATGTCACAATAAAATCGTGAAGGTACGAGAATAAACTTTAAAGAAATATAAGTGCATCTGCAAAAACCGCATCTTGATACCTTTATTTGTTTCAAAGTTATTCTCGATTAAAATGGGTCAAAATATGGCCGGCCACCCTGTATCATTTTTAATCATAATCAGTAGCCTACATACCAAGTCCAGAAATAACGAAGTTCCATACAAACTTTTTAGCCCCATTTTACTTCTTTATGAAGGGAATTTCCTGAAATTCTCTCTAAGTCTCCTATTTTTCTGGGTAATCAGTATCCCAATTACCAACTCCCTTATTCAGAACTTCAAAAATGACGTTTTTTCTATACAAACTTTTATCCCTATTTAAACGCACCAAGGTATGTTATTCCAAAAATGCTAAAACAGATAATTTTCAAGCCTGTGTAAACCAATTTTCAAAGGAAAATGGTTTTAATTTAAATTAAAAATGGTTTTTTAATTCGAATAAAAGTTTCGGAAAAATTCGTGGACAAACATACATACATACAATCGTACAAACGTACAAATTTACAAACGTACAAACATACAAAGAAACGTACACCTATAAAAGTGTGTATATTTATCTGGAAGCCCTAATAGATCATAGTCCAGTACAGAACCGTTTTGGCTAGAAATTCTACTACACTTCCTAAAATTATAAAAATTTAAGAGTAAGTAGTCCATACCCTCTACTTTAAAGTCTCCCCAATGCCGTTGGTTGCTTTTATCCAGAGGGTGGAAACCACCCCTTTTCGGGGGTAAAAAATTGGTTGTTAAAAATTACTGTGAAAATCAATAGATCTACTAATTTTAAGTCATTTTTCTTCTATAAACTTTTTTCTACAGCAAATACTTTTTGAGTTATTTGCGATTGAAATGCCGATTTTTGAGCTTTATCGCTAAGACTATAATATACAAAGTTGAAGCTAATAAAAAAACAAAGAGAATGGTTTTATTTATGGTTGCTCCAAACCTATTATTAACTGAGTAATGGCCTATTAAAAGCCAACTTTTGCTTTTGGAGTAAAAATCGAAACTTTTAATCTTAAATTATAAAAAAATGATGGATTTTTTGAGAAAAACTGATAGAAAGTTTTTGATAGTGCTTAAAAAGACCTTTATTTAAACTGACCGAGTTATGACGAAAATAAGATACACGCCGAGTTTTTTCGTAGAAAGAACGGTCAAAACAACCCCTCAAAACCACCCCAATTGAAAATATTTGTTAGCTCTTCTACCATTCACTTTCTTTATATACCATTAGTAAATTTTATGAGTTTAAACGATGACAAGCCTTAGTTTTAAAACGATAACAATTTAAAGACTGATTTTTTTAATTTTATAAAAGTTCGTTTTTTCAATATAAGTCAAAAAATAAGGCAGATATGTAAAAATTACAGGATGCCAAACAGTTTGCTTGTTTTTACTGAAAATTTTCATTCAAGGTTTTTTTTCGTAAGTGTAAAATTGAGGGAGATATGGCTCTCAAAAGTTATGGCTTGTGGTTGACCAGTACCATTTTCGATCCATTCAACCCTTGCCCTTTTCCAGAATAAGGGTGGAAAAATATCAATCCTACATGAGTTTGTAAGTCTTGTATTTACTTTTAAAATGCTTTTTGGAAAATTTTTCTAGCATCAAAATTGAGGAACTTATAGTCAAAAAACCATTGAACTGTTTTTTGCAGTTTTGGAATTTTTTTTATTTTGATGGTTTCATAGAACTGATTTATAGTTCTAACAACATAAGGAATTTTGTGTATATACATATATGTATATACGTTTGTATAAATATACACATATGTGTATGTATAAATATATTCATATTTATACACGTGTATATATAAATCCGGTTCGGAGCAATCGTTCAGGGCACACCTGGAGTTATATTGCTTCGTGTATTATTAATGTTAAAAAAAATTACAATTTTTTTCAAATTTTTAAAAGTTTAAATAAAGTTCAATAAAAAAAATTTAAATACTAATTTTAACATTTGTATCTAATAGGGGTGGCTTATGGTAAGGGTTAGTGGAGGTTCTAGCTCACGAAAAATATTAAATAACATCAAGTTATCTTCACTAAAATTATTACAACAAAAATTAAAACAATTAAAAAATTCAATCTTGTTTATAATATTTTTATCGTAACTAAAAATATTACTTAACTTATTTAAACAAAATCCAAACATTTTAATGCTTTAACGTAATTTTTTATTATTTTTCTCGCCATCGGGGTTGGTGTTCACCCCTAAAAATATATAATTACTGGCTTTTATCAAGGAAGTTTGAAGGTTTATGGAAGACCAATACTATGGCCCATTCGATCAAAAAATGTCCAGCCCACTATGAAAATAACTGTCATGAGCGGCCACGACGATTCTGCGCAGTAACAAAATTCACCAAAATATTGTAGTGTGATGCCTACCGACACACAGTTTGTAGGTAGGCAACACATTACCTTTTGACAGAGCCGTTGTAAATTAAATGTTTTGTTGTCGTTTGCGCCGTATTAATTTCGATTATTTTGCCTTGTGTGATTTTATTTTTTTGTTGCAGAGTTTTTTGGATTGATAAAAACCTTCATATTTTAGTGATTATTGGTTTAATTAATTGTAACTAGAATTTTGGGTTTATTGTTTGTTACCTAAAATATTATAACAAAATGCCTGAAAGTTGTATGTTTTGTCTTGCAAATCCAAGGGTAACATACCCGAAATACACCTAATTAGGAAAACAATTCAAAATCACTTTCACACAACCATAAACTAATCTTGAATTGGGACTTCAAAAATCTTGTCCAGTTTAATGCTCCAAGACACAGTCATGTTCGGTGTCGCGAAAAAAAAAATTTAATCATTTTGGCGTTACTTTTGAGAACAACCTTATTTGACACAAACACATTACATCCATAGCCTCAGCTACTTTAAAAAAGCTTGGATTCCTCTTTCAAGCCAGTAAGTATTTCTATCCGTCTAATCTGTATACTCTCTCTACAATGCTATTTCCTACAACTCTTATCATTCTTGGTTCCTTTTAAAAAAGATCTGTTCGTCTTATTAATGATCTCACGCTTACAGAAAAGCTTCCTTTTTTTCCACCGACATGCTGGAGGGGATGTATTGCATTTATGTAGGAATTTTCACGGCTTCTGCTCCAAGGAGTTGACAAGTATAATTCCTCTGACAGCTTCCAACAGAGCAACACGTAGTGTTACTTTTATGCATCCTTTTACAGAACAACCTAAAAGGCCCCGAACTTTCCACTTTCTTTGTTCCGTCATCCCCAGAGTATCTAGACTTTAATCTGTTAGCCGCAAAAGTTTTCCCTTCTCCAAATATTTATGTCTGGTGTAGATAATGCTCCTTTTACTACAACGGTACGCTTTAGCCTTTAGTGGACTGTCTGACGATATAAAAAAATCTTATGTTAAAAATTCTATACTTCTTTTTAAATATGTTAAGGTAATATGCATAAGGTAACACTATTTTATAGTACTTTTATACAAATTATACCTTTATAAAATACATCACACAAACAACCAGTTTAAAATATGGAAAGTTTTTACTTTTCTTGACCCTTGCCGATTTTGATGACTTTTTGCATACAGAGGCGCTGATTACAAATCTAAAGTAAGTGATTTTTGGTAAAAATACAAAACTTCCAAAACTATCAACCATTTAAATAGAAGGCTGTGACGTAACGCCCTCAGTTCTTTCCATGTTAAATCAGATGATATAAAATCTAATATTACACAATAATTTTAAATATTCTATAATAGTTTCGTTTATAAACCAACAATGTTGTGCAAAAATTAAAAAAAAAAAAACAGTTAACGTATAGTTAGTCTAAATTTGACAATTGATGATGTCAACTTTATATATGGTAACAAAGAATTATGGAAGTCCAAACCTGCCCTCCGATTCATTGCGCAAAATCCGCGTGGCCGATTCCCCTATTCCCGCTGCCCTGCACGCCTGGACAATTTTGTAATATAGCATTGGCCTTCCATACACCTTTAAACTTCCTTGGGTTTTATACACTTAATTACATCGAGTGACCTTTACTATACACGTTTATATATAATTTAAATTAATTTTATGGTTTAATCTATTGTATTATATTTTTTTGCTAAAAGGGTGGTTTTCACCCTTAAAAATAATAAGCAACCAACGGCGTTGGGGAGATTTTTAAGTTTAGGTTGAGCACAATCCAAATTTTTATGCAAATCAAAGGTGTTCTGTAATTTTTTCAGGTTTCGTCGTTTTTAACCGCTCTGTACTGGACTATTAACATAATAGGTGAATATAATGCAGTTCCAGTAATATTACATATGTAAGTTATATTACTGTATATAAAGTATATATTAATAATTCAACCCGTATGTCGTGTTGAATTAATAACATCCTTTTTTTTAGTCGCTTAAAAACTGTGTAAACCGACCCTGTTCTTATGCTTTGATCAATCACCACGACCATGTTTTAGGCCGGACACGACAACCAGCTAACGGGAATCAACTTTACGAAGCTAACACCCAAAATAGGCAAAACAATAACGAGAAAGGTTAGAGAGATGCGAAGGCAATATGGGAAGCTTCAAATAAACCATGGGACCGTTTGTACGTGAATCTGATTGAAACTTTGAATCGCCGTAAAGTATATTTAATAAGGAAGTGGGTGCAATTGGGTTTATCTAGTTTAAGATGATATAAATTCGCCTTATTTACCCATAATGGGAGGAACTGAGTGCCAGCGTAAACTATGAATTAATATCGACACCTGTTCGGAATGTGGAATTCTTACTTTTTAGCATAATTATGCAGTCAATGAGCGTGTGTAGTATAATATTAAAAAGCATTACAGACGTCAATTATAGAGCTTCGGAAATATTTAATGAACTATTACGGAAGTTTAGTCTTACTAAGGAATAATTATCGATAAGAAATAAACTTCGACCCATTCAAAAAATGAATTTTCGTTTGGGATTGTTGAAACTTACCCACTTCTTGTTTAAAAATTGTTTTGTTTAAAT
>JAHBCN010023844.1:0-12292 GCA_019359885.1 Listronotus oregonensis | reverse complement strand
AGATTCTTTTCTATGTCTACCAAGATTTGAAAGATTGGAAAACGTTTTATCACAATCCCCAATAAAACATTATTTTTCTGCGAGAAAACCCTTTCCCTTTTTTCTAAAATAATTGCATCATTTGCCTCCAACCCCAAAATTTATTACAAAATGATTATTAAAGTGTTTTACAGTTATGGTTTCATTTAAAAGTTTTCCGCACAAAATAATGGCGTCCTCATATAGTTTTAATAGCGCTTCAATTATCACTTTTATGTTCAAATTTTAAAAGTCTACAGTATAAATTGATAAAACAATTTTGGTTCAGTAACCTTATTTAAAACCTTTTTTTGACATCATTTTTTTAAACCCTTTGCTAAATAATTCACACATTCCTCCACAGTTTTTACTGGTCTTAACTGACAACAATAATTACAATATTGTATGCATGCACTACTTTTTGACTATTTTTTTACACACGAAACAACGACTTATGGATTTGCAACCAAATCTTAATCGATGTATACAAAAACCACTTAGGATACATAACTAAAGATGAATATGATTCTCCATTTATTTAGATGTGTAGTACTGGTAATGAGAAGGGAAAATGAGTGGAACTAGAGTAGGAGGTACTGGCACGTGGGGCGGGGAAGAGTGGGATTTAGGTGGACTATTGCGCATGGTGGAAGGGGGAAGATTGTTCGTTAGGTGGTCTATATGGGATGGTTATTAAGAGTGGGGGGATGAGCATTGTCTTTTTTGTCTTCATTGTCTTCGATAGCCAAAAAGGGGGGAAACCACACTACTGTCTGCGTTGGGCAAGTCGAATTTTCAGTAGGAATTAATTATTAATTACCCTAATTACACCAATTTAAGGGGTTTGTTGTGGCTAATTTATTGCAAAATCGCAGTTTTATTGAATTATTCTTTTTTAGTTGTTTTTTTTTACAGTTACGTTAATTGGCTACGCCAATTAGCGTTAAAGTTTTAATAAATCGCCGTTAGATGGCGCTGGTGTATAGATCAATTGTTTCTTTTAGTATTAATTAATTTTCTGGGGTTAAATTACCTTCTTTTGGTAATAAATTTTATTTACTAAGTTTTCTCGTCATAATTTTTCTTTTTGAGACTTTTATTCAGGGTATAAGTATCTGGGTGACTGTTCGAGACCTATTTATTATTTAAATTGTCAATTTAGTAGGCCGGAGAGGCTTTTGTTATACTTAACAAAAAATTAGTTATTTATTTTTTTTTTACCTTATTTAATTATCATTTATCAATGATATTTAAGTTATTTTTATTTTGTTGTTATCTTCTAATTCTACAAGATAGAGTGTTTTTTTTTTAAGACAAAAAAAAGCAAACAAGTAAATATATCGTGATTGAACTATTTAAATTATCAGTCAAAAACCTACTTATTATTTGTTTTGCCAAGTAAAAATAAAGATCAATAAATATGTTTTGGGCTTTACTCACGACTAAATACAATCATGGATATATTACCTTTTATTTTACACTAGTTAAGTGATTGTTAATTAACTTTTGGTAGCTAGGGAATATGTTCTTTTTTTTTTTTGGTGTCAATGGAATAGGGCATAATTTTTTTTTGTAAACTAGTTTACTAAAACAGTTTTATTTTTTTTTTTTGTTATCTTGATTTAATGGGATTGTTTATTGTTTTATAATTAATTAACGTTGCTTACTTAATAAGTAATTATTTTTTTGTTTACTGAAAGGTCTCGAACCAAGCACCAGATTTTAAAGTTTCCTTTTATTGACTTTTTTTTTAATGAAACACATACAGTATGGGATTTGAGGGAATTTTCTTGGATTTTTTTTTTTAGTCGCTTAATTATCTTACGTTTTATTGGGTTTTAATTAGTATTGAATTTTGTAGGGTTCTTCGGACGGGCCATTTCTCTTCACATGGGCCATTAATTTAATTTTGAAACAGTTTTCGTTTTGGTTTGTAGGGGCCAACAATTTGGTAGAAGTTCTCTTGGGACGGGTCAGAGATAGTGACCATTTAACTGGTCAATGTGTTGTCTGTAGTTTTGGACACCATCGCTCTTCACGGTGTAGTGGCTGGCACACACGCACTTGGAATCGACAAAAACAGGCAACATTATGATTAACTAACTAACAATTTTTATTTATAACCTTACAATTTAGAATTTAGACTCTACCGGTTAAATTTTTACCATATTGTTTTTAAATTATTTGCGGCCTTTTCTCTTATTTTTATAGTAATATATATATTTTTTGGTAAATCTTATATCCTTATTGGTTTTCAAATGGTGCACCTGGTCATTTAATTATTGTTAATTAAATAAGCGGCATTTATATATATTTTTATATTTTATATATTTTCTTTGAAATTGTAGACTTATAGTTTTAATATTTATTCTTATCATCAGTAATGAAAATTTAACAGTTATTAAGCGCATTCACCATTTTATTTTTATTAATTTTTTGTGTAAACTTTAAATTATAAATTTATAATAAATTCAATTAACTATTTGTTTTAAATATAGTGTTTTATTTGGCTCGCCTAGTGTCTCCTTTTTCTATTGTTAATATTGTTTAGTAAAATTTTTCTTGTCTTTGAGTGGTAGTAAAGTTGAACGAGAGTTCCCAATTAAACCTTGGAAGGTCTCTGCTAGGCCTGGCACCAAAAGCAGTGGCGCCCAGTTTAACCCCCCCTACTCTCCGGCAAATGAGTTAGGAATTTTGCACGCTCTTCTGCTACTCACCTTCGGCTTTACTGTACCTTTACTATTTAATTGTTATTAATTTTATTAAAAATAATAAATAAAAAAAAATTTTTTTTTTAAAGGCTGCCAACGGCCAAATAAAAGTTGGAAAAGTGTTTTTAGGCCAAAACACTTGGGCTAAAGCAACTGCGTGACAATTTGCGCCAACGGGGGCAAAAACAAAAAAAGGAGATTTAAAACAAACATTAGGTGTAGCCAAATATTTATTTTGCATGGTACTAATTTTACTAACCTTAATTAACTTTTATTGTATTTTTTTATATCATTGCAGTTATACCTTACTTATTTATTATTATTTCGTAAAATTTATATTGCCTTGATCTATTTTTCTTTATGCTGTATTTATCTTTGATTATTTACTTTTGCGTTTTCACTTTGATATTACTTTATTGATTTTGATCTGCCGCTTTTATTTAGAGTGTTTACCTTGCAATTTAATTTGATTATTTTTGATTTACCTTGTTTATATGGTCATTTCTTTTAATATTTCGTTTAATATTTTTGAAATATTGCTCTGATTATCCCCTCTTATTTACTTTAACTTTTAAAGTTTTTATTTAAAGTTTATTTGATTTCTTTATTGCCCTATATTTTTTTTTTGTATTGAGTTACCTCGCTAAAAACAAAAAATGGATTATACGATGAAGATTAATTACCTTGAAAAGGACATGCTTTTATATGAACTTAAAATTCGTGGAATACCTGCAGAGGATTCCCAAACCGTGGACAGCCTGAGGGCTTCACTGCGCCCCCAAATTAATTTGGAAAAGAAGAAGAAAACCCTGAGTTATCCTCCATATAACCTCGAATTTGATGACGAGGTGAGGTATGTTCAAGATACCTTAAAAAGACCGTATCGTCGCTAAAATCTGTTTCTGGCGCTAGTGCCAAAATAAATTTGACAGGTCGCAACGCGCCTGGTACACCTGTTAAATAGGGTTGATCGTATCCCTTAACTGGATTAACACCTGAAAAGGCTGATGCGCGGGCGAAGAATAGTGGAAATTCTCACCGTCCTGGACCAATTGGAAAATGTTTCCAGACAAGATCCGAACTTAAGCCAATTGTTAGATGCAACGCGATCAGAGGACCTCAGATTCTGACGCTTCTTCAGTAACAAGTAGACATAATAACAGAGCATCTGTTTCTACTTCCCACTCAGTACCGGTTTCATATGTTAAATCGGCACGAATCGACAAGTGGAATGTTAAATTTACTGGAGACCCAAAGATGTCGGTGCACAGTTTTCTGGAACGAGTTACAGAATTAAGGATAGCTCGCAATGTATCAGAACGCGAACTGTATGATTCAGCTATAGATCTATTTGCCGGAAAGGCGCTGAACTGGTATCGTTCAAACCGTGCTCGATTTTCGGACTGGCAAGGTTCTCAGAACTTCTTTGTACGCATTTTGAGCCACCAGGATTATCGTGCTAGATTGTTTAAGGAAATTTTAGAGCGAACTCAAGATCCTTCTGAAAGTATAGTGGACTACTTGTCTAGTATGCACGCTTTATGTCGTCGCTATGGGTCGTTGTCGCCGGAAGTCATTTTGGATATTGTTTCAAGAAACTTAGCTCCGTTTACACAAGCAGTTACCCGTGGTTAATTCTATTGAGGAATTGGAGAAAGAATGTTTAAAACTTGAGGCCAAGAAGTACTGAGCCGACAATTATGTACCTCCATCTAGAAACGACACGGATTTGTAGAGCCGGATTTTGCTTTTGTTTCCGATCTAGCAGATGCACTTCCAGAAAGTAATCATCTGGAAATATCGAGGAGATAAGACATACCACCCCTCCTGGGAGAGTCAATAGATAGTCGTGAGACATCTCCCAATACTCTTTTGTCGACTAAAACCAAGTTTTCCGGCAAAAATGCTGTTAGATTTTATTATAGGTCAGCGCACGGTGATCAACGACCGTATTTTAGAGGTAACAGTTTCGGTACTCCCATTCTAGGTTTATTAGATTCAGGAGCCACTGAACCATTGTTGGTCTACCTGGATACGAGTTATTACAGCGTTTAGGTTTGCGATTTTAGGTACCAAAACAATATGGTACAGTAGCTAATGGACAGAGCTGTTCCAGTATAGGTTATTTGCAAGTTCCTTTCTGTCTAATGGGAAAGACTCATTTGGATTGATGTGTTGGTTCTTCCGGAACTTTCTCATAAGCTCATTTTAGGCATTGATTTCTGGAAAAGCATGGAAATAGTCCCAGATTTAAATCAGGATATTTGGCATTTTGCTGAAAGCTCGGATCAAACTCCAATTTAGTATTCAGGACGAAAGACACTTAGTAAAGAAACAGCGAGAAGCCCTGGATAATCTAGTGCAAGAAAACTTACTTTGATGGGCTCGGGTCTCGGTTGTGTAAGGTAGCTGAACACGTGATCGAAGTGGAACCTGGTACTAAACCTATCAAGCAAAGATACTATCCCGTATCTCCTTTTAACAAAAGATCATTGATGAGGAGTTGCAAAATATGTTGGAGTTAGGTGTTATTGAACCTCCAAGAGTGCTTGGTCTAGTCCAGTCTGTCTGGTTCGTAAAAAGGATGGTTCCTACAGATTTTGCTGCGATTATCGTTTGCTGAATTCTGTAACTAAGAAGGATGCCTATCCAATTCCTTATATTTTGGCTATTTTGATCGCCTTAGATGCTAAATTCTAAGTTCATAGATATAAAATCTGCCTTTTGGACTGTCCCTGTAAGTGAGTCATCTCGTGAATATACCGCATTTACTGTTCCCGGACGAGGGCTATATCAATTTCGGCGGATGCCATTTGGTTTGTCCAATTCCCAGTTACTTGGCAACGTATCGTAGATACTGTTCTTGGAGCTGATCTTGAACCGTATGTGATGGTCTATCTTGATGATATTGTACTTATTTCTCAGGACTTTGATGAACATCTGCGTCTTTGGGTCTAGTCTTTGACAGATTACACCAGGCGGACTTATATTTTCTATTGAAAATGCCAGTTTTGTAGACCAGAATTAAAATATTTGGGCTATGTTGTCGATCGACAAGGTCTTCGTCCAGACGCAGAAAAAGTAGAAGCCATTGTAAAATTCCACCACCTCGCAACGTGCAAGAAATTCGCCGATTTATAGGTACAGCATATTGGTATCGACGTTTTGTTCCTAATTTTTCATCCACCTTAGCACCCTTGACGAATCTTACTAAGAAAATGTCAAATGGGTATGGTCCTCTGATGGACAGTGCCTTCAGGTCGATTAAGGCAGCTCTTGTCTCGGCACCAATTCTAACCTGCCCTGATTTTAATCGTCCTTTCGTCTTGCAGACAGACGCTAGCCTCATTTGGACTTGGAGCTGTGCTTACACAAACGTTCGATGATGGCGAAAAGGTTATTTGTTTTTTATCACGTTCACTTACGAAGCAGGAAATGAAGCTCACTGTACTGAAAAGAATGCTTGAGTGTGATCTGGAGTGTAGAGAAGCTGCGACACTATTTGCTCCGTCTTTAACCCTATGATTTCACTTTAGTTCACCGCCCCGGGAAAAGAAAACACCGTGGCCGACTTTCTTAGTCGTTCTGTTCCAGTTTCAGTGGAAACCATCGATTCCGACGTCACCAATGATGACTCACTCTTTCTACTGCAGATAAATGGTATATCAGCATGTTTGCAAGATTTTGAACAACGTCCAGATAAATTCCCTTCTTGGCGTGGGAAAATAACCTGTTGTATAAATATGTTAAACCACCATCCAGAACTTCGACTCCATCCAGTTCCTGGAAAATTGTTGTCCCCAAGGACAAAAGGCAAGAAATACTAACGTGATGTCACGACATTCTGCTGCAGGACATGTCGGCGTATTTAAAACATATTGGAAGGCGTGTCAGCGTTACTATTGGCCAAAAATGAGGTATGACATAACTAGATATGTTAAAGGTTGCAAGATCTGTGCCCAAAATAAAGTTGAACAAAAACCTCCTGCTGGTCTAATGGGTGAACGGCCGACCATAAACCAACCTTGGCGTGTATCAGCCTTGACTACATTGGACCTTTCCCTCGTTCGAAGTCTGGTAATTGTTACGTTCTGGTGGTTAATGACTACTTCACCAAATTTACTGCTTTGTTCCCATCTCGCTCAGCTACTGCAAAATCTTTAACTAAACAAGTTGAAGAAGGTATTTTTCTATTATATGGAACTCCTCAATATTTAATGTGCGATAATGGTGTGCAGATGAAATCTAAAGAGTTTCAAGAGCTCTGCAAACGTTATAAGACTAAAATATTCTATACAGCTTCCTACTATCCTCGAGCTGATCCGACTGAACGTGCCAACAGAGTTGTGAAGACTATGCTACGTTCTTACATTAAAAATGAAAATCACCGCACTTGGGATGAAAATTTACTGCCATCGGCTGTGCCATGCGTACCTCTCGCCACGAAACTACCGGTTTTACTCCCTATTTTCTCAATTTTGGCAGAGAACATAAGCTGTATGGTCAGGACTTTGCTGAAGAGATCCCCAATATCAATTTGGATCCTAGTGATTTTGTCAAGAAAAGACAAACTGCGTTTGCCAAACTTTATCAAGAGGTGCAACAGAAGATTAGTTCTTCTCGTGCTAGAAACCAACAAAGGTATAACCTATGCAGACGACCAGTCGACTACGTTACTGGTCAAAAGGTTTGGCGGAAATAAAAGTCTCTCAGATGCAGTAAATTATTATAGTGCCAAATTGGCTCCCGCTTATGTAGGACCGTACACAGTTAAGCGAAAAACTGGAACCTGTACCTATGAATTACAAGATCAAAAAGGTCAGGGCAAGGGTATCTGGCATGTACAAGATCTGAAACCGTATAATCCATCAAACAGCAATGCGAGTTCTGACGCCGAATAAGCCTAATTTTTTTTTTATGATTTACTAAGATACTTGTAAATTGTTATATTAATGATTTGTTATATTAATTAATATCTGTTATCTTTAACTTTTTATGGCTTTCGGTTATTATCTTTATTGTCTATATTTTTTTGGTTTATTTTTTTCATGCCCTGCAGAGATGGGCAACCAATAGTGTCGGGGCATCCAGCTTTGGCGAAACATGATGGGAGTCTCGACATTGCTGGTTAGTTAGAATAATCCTGCACTGGGACCTAGTGTCGGTAAAAGTCCGACAAACGCTGAGATAGTGAGTAGGGATAGTATGGGCTTTCTGGCACATCCCAATCCGGATCACGCGTTTATCTCGAAATCTTGACGTCATACATTAATTAGGAATCTTGGGCTAGCCCTATTTTAGAGTACTGCGCAGGCGCTAAAAAAAATGGCGCCTGTCACCTGTCAAATGTCACCTGTCAACTGTCATATTTCGCGAACCACGTGACTTAGGAAATTTAGCTTACGTGGATGAGTTGTATCTTAGGGTCTTACGCATGCGTTAAAAAAATGGCGTCTGTCACCTGTCAAATGTCACCTGTCAACTGTCATATTTCGCGAACCACGTGACTTAGGAAATTTAGCATACGTGGATGAGTTGTATCTTAGGGTCTTACGCATGCGTTAAAAAAATGGCGTCTGTCACCTGTCAAATGTCACCTGTCAACTGTCATATTTCGCGAACCACGTGACTTAGGAAATTTAGCTTACGTGGATGAGTTGTATCTTAGGGTCTTACGCAAGCGCTAAAAATTGCGTCTGTCACCTGTCAAATGTCACCTGTCAACTGTCATATTTCGCGAACCATGTGACTTAGAACCTGCTTACGTGTATGAGATGTATCTTAGGACCTTACGCATACACTAAAATAATGGCGGTGATCAAATGTCACTTGTCAAATGTCTAACCTAACATGTGGGGAGGGGCCCCCCTGCGCTTAAGCACCAGGCCCGGGGTGCAGACCTAGGGCTTAAACGCGGGGTGAAGAGCCTTAAGAGTTAAATTCTAAACTTTCAAAAGGTTTTATATAGAATATTATTATTAAAAAGAACACTAAATAAATTTATTTGGTGCGCCTATGGCTAACTATAACAGCTATTAAAAATAAAATTATTAAATAAGGTTAAATTTTCGTTAGAAAATAATATTTAACAAGTCCACACGTGTAGTATTCACAGTGGGAATAACAAGCAGATAAGTAAAATTCCTATCGCATCAAAACGGAAACAGTATCCTGTTGACAATTAAAATATTATTTCACAACGAAAATTCCAGAAGCCTTGATGGAGTCATACGAGACATTTGCGTAATATTGTGTAATATTGTGTAAATGGTACTATTTTGCAAGGGTGGCGTAGGAATTCATTCTCCTACCAAGCGCTTAACTGCCTTAACTCTACCCAATCACAGCGCAGTTGCCAGAAGCCTCAACGCCACCCACAGCCGAATATAAATAGCTGAAGATACGGTTAAACACATCACATCATCAGTTATAGCCACCTTAAACAGTGCTTTCTTAGACTTTGTATTATTTGTTTTTGTGAAAAGTGATTTTTATTTTACAATCGTAAGTACTTAGTTTTATTTATTGTTTAAAAACCATTTTTCCTTATAATTACACATAGTTAAATACAAGTTCTTATTTTTATTAGTGCTAGTAATTTATTTATTTATTACAAATATTAAAAACACTTATTAAATCTTTAAAACTATTATTTTTGAACGTCTTCATATTGGTTATACTTAAATTTCCTATTAATAATAAAAAAAAAATCAAAAAAAATATTCGTAATAGTCATTTTACAATAATATATGTTTTTTAATATATACAAAAAATCAAAAAACTATTTACCAATCGTAAGTACTTAGTTTTATTGCTTAAAAACCATTTTCCCTATAATTACACATAGGTAGTTAAATATAAGTTTCTATTTTTATTAGTGCTAGTAATTTATTTATTACAAATATTAAAAACACTTATTAAATCTTTAAAACTATTATTTTTGAATGTCTTCATATTGGTTATACTTAAATTTCCTATTAATATTAAAAAAAAATCAAAAAAAAAATATTCATAATAGTCATTTTACAATAATATATGTTTTTAATATATACAAAAATCAAAAAGCTATTTAACAATCCCAAGTACTTAGTTTTATTGCTTAAAAACCATTTTTCCTTATAATCACACATAGTTAAATACAAGTTTTTTATTTTTATTAGTGCTAGTAATTTTATATACAGTGTGTCCCAAATTGGTGGGGAATGTATGGGGATCTTGGAAACCACGATAGATAGAAGATCGGTTAAATGGGGAAAGTTTTGGACAATTTTGTTAGTAAGCTAAACCCGTTTACTACATGGTTTTATCTATTCAGGTTTTTGAGAAATATTGAAAAAACCTGAAACATGCATTTTCGAAAATCGGCCATATTTTTTTATAAGGAAAATTTTTCAAATCTGTAAAAACTTCTTCAAGCAACTTTTTGCAGAATATGACCGAGTAGTCAATTTTTATTTTCTACGTTTCGAGTTTTTAGAATCATCATCAACTTTATTTTTCATATGGACGCCATATTGATTTTTACGCAGCAAATATTGCTTTTTATTCTGATTTCAACAATGTATAACATGTTATAATTTAAGAGTTTATAACATCATTTATTTAAAAAAACAAATATTTTCTCAGTTGGCCTTGATTCCGGCGAACGTCATTTTTTTTGTAAACAATAAAATATTAGTAATTGGCAAAATAGATAAGCTGAACAGATTTTTTACAGAAATGGGTTCGCGAACATAGCTAGAACGTTAATACCGTGTTACAAAAAAAGTAAAGTTGATGAATCATCATCAACTTTACTTTTTCATATGGGCGCCATATTGGATTTTTTCGCAGCCACACAGTTCTATTTTAACAATGTATAACATGTTATAGTTTAGGAGTTTATAACCTCATCCACTTCAAAAAACAAATATTTTCTCAGTTGGCCTTGATTCCGGCGAATGTCATCTAGCGTTATTATCAAGTTAGCTCGGGTAAGTTATTAAAATTTTTTCAACTTTGTAAAATGGTTAATTATTTAAAGAAAACTTAATATTTTGCAACGTTATTTTTAAAGCAATAGAAATGTTAATATAGCTGCGCAAACTTATTTCGACAATTTTCCTGACAGGCAGCATCCTAAACTAACACACTTTCAAAACTGGTTCAAATTTGTTTAAATTCGGAAGTTTTAAAAACCACGACCCAACAAGTACGTTGAAGAAAATCGACAACAAGATGCTTCAGTTAACTAACATTTTAAAGAAAATCCAATATCCTCAGCCAGGGATGTTGATAGAGAATTCCACATACCTAAGTCAACCATTTATAGGGTAGTTAGTACTATTTTAAAAATATCGTTAATATGTTGAGAAATATGGACAACATTTTGAATTTTAGGTCTTTATTTTACATCTTCATTTAAGTAGGAATATTAGTTTAGCCACTTTTCATTGTTTTTGTTTTCACTTGTCAATTAACTTGTTACGTGTAGTTTGTTGTAACACGGTATTAACGTTATAGCTTATGTTCGCGAAACCCATATCTGTAAAATATCTGTTCAGCTTTTTATTTGCCAATTACCAACATTTTATTGTTAAAAAAATGACGTTCGCCGGAATCAAGGCCAACTGAGAAAATATTTGTTTTTTGAAATAAATGAGGTTTGAATTTAAATTATAACATGTTTTATATATTGTTGAAATCAGAATAAAAAATATTTGGTTGGGAAACCAATATGGGTCCATATGAAAAATAAAAATTGATGATGGTTCTAAAAACCCAAACTAGAAATAAAAATTGACCACTCGGGCATATTCTACAAAAAGTTGTTTAAAGAAGTTTTTAAAGATTTGAAAAATTTTCACTTATAAAAAAAAAAAATGGCTGATTTTCGAAAATGCATGTTTCAGGTTTTTTTTATTTCCCCAAAACCTGAATAGGTAAACCATGTAGTAAGCGGAATTAGCTTCTAACAAAATTTCCAAAACTTTTCCCAAACCGATTTTCTAACATCGTGGTTTCCAAGATCCCCATACATTCCCCACCAATTTGGGACACACTGTATATTACAAAATAGCAAACGCCCATTAAATCTTTAATTTTATTATTTTTGGGTTTTTATTAGCTATACATAAATTCTCATAATAAAAATTTATCGAAAACTTATTAATAATAACCTTTTACATGTTTTTCAAAAAATTATATATTTTTAATATATACAAGCATCAAAAACCTATACTTTTGAAACGTTTAATTCCTGATATTTCCGATAAGGGGCGGCGATTCATCCGTGCTCACTGATAACACTTTCAATGCTAATAACATTTATTTTAAATTTCAGTGGGGGTCGTAAGTCGAAATATGTTTTATTCAAACCTTAGACGACTAACAGTGGGTAACAAAATCAGTGGTGTTGATTGGAATTATTTCAAAAAAATTTTCAAATAAACTAGTAGAGAAACCCAACACCCCGGCTCTCCGGCCCAACTTAAAATTTATTTAGATTATAGATATATTAAGGAAAAGCATCGATATTAATAGCATTTTTTAATATTTTAGAAAAAATGTTCGGTTTTGTGAAT
>JAHBCN010023843.1:0-12243 GCA_019359885.1 Listronotus oregonensis | reverse complement strand
AACAAGCTCTGCTGACTCAAACAAAAGTTTTTTTTTCTTTTTCCCGAATGCCTTCGTTTTTAGTTGTAATAGAAACACGTGTATATTTGAGAATTTCCGTTAAATTTTTTTTAAGTACCATCTTCAAATATAACACCAATTTGTTCTAGTAAAACTCCTTTAATTAAGTCATTTTACTGAAAAACCCCACCCCCATTTGGGGGAAACTTTTTTTCCAAAAAAAGGGTTACAAGGGTTTTTTTTTTGTAAAATTTTTTTAAATTTAATTTTTTTTTTTTTAAATAAGTTTTGAATAATTCAAAGATCAAACAGATTTTTAAAATTTGGCAGCGTTGTTTGAAGTAGAAAGGGGGCAACTTCATTAAAATCAAAAATCCATTGGTTTCAGGGGGACCCCTTTTTACCAAATTTTTTTGACAGAATATTATACGCCACTGACTTACTTAAACTTGATATTTATTTTTGAAATAAAGCAGTTAAAAATACGACTTGCTTTGTTTACGAGATAAAAAGTTAAATTAATTTTTTGGATATCTATTTATCATACAAAAACATTTTTAAATAACCAGGAATATTTAAGCAAGTTAACAAAGCCTAGGGACTTCCTAGCGTTTATTTAACGCGCACAAAAATACGCGGGCACGCTTTGCTGCATTCCGTGGAATATTTTACCGGACAAAAATAGAACGCGCCTGAAATGAAACGTTTTGTAACGCCCGATGATATTTTTCACTGGGAAAGCTGCAACGCGCGTCACGCGACAAACCCCGTTAAATAAACGCTTTATCCCTGGGCTAGGGAAAAAATGTTTTGTTTACTAACATAAAAAAAACAAAAGTGGGTGTTTTGAATGCGTTTAACCCATATATTTTGAAAAAAATTTATTTGCGGATTTATGTTAATAAAACTTTTTTATAAAAAGACCTAAAAATCACCCCCTTTAAAAATATGTATATGTAATTTTTAAAAAATTCATATTTTTTTTTTTTTCAGGTGGGTTCCCCAAAATCGGTAAATATTTTTTTAAAAATTCTGCAAAGGGTAAAATTAAATTTCTAAATATTTTTTTTTTTTCTTGTTATTATAACTTTCTCTAAAATTTTTTATTTTATTATAAATGATTAATATTTTTTCCTTGATTAAAGGTTTAAGCATATGGAAAGAAACAAATATTGCAAAAAAGGACCCCGCTTATGCTGCAATTATAAGAATTTTTTTGAGTGTTTCTCTCTGGGAACACTATTTTAAATTTTCAGCTAATGTGACCGGGACCCAATTTCCATAAGTTTTTTGCAGGGCCCTTTTGGGGAAAAAATTTATAATTTCCCTTTTTTTAAACGCAACACTCGTATATTTCTATTTGGAAAAAAATTTCTTTATTTACCCTGATTAAAAAATATAAGCTTATTGGCTTTTTGTTTAGCTATTTTGGAAATATTCAAATTTATAAATAAAACAAAAAAAAGGGGCCCTTAAACTGACATTTTGAAAATAAAGTGGATTATTTACATTTTTAAAGATCATATTAAATGTATGATACATAATGTTTGATTGACTTGGTTAGTTCGTACATTTAAAATAAATTACTTTCAAAACTACCTCAAAATTACCTTTTAAACCGAAAACAGGCCCAAAAAAGCACCGCCCTTTAAAAAAATGTGTTTGTTTTTTTTTCCCTTTAAAACAAATAGAGCAAAACCCTAAATCTAAACTTATGTTGTTTTTTTGTTGTGATTTTTTTTTTAAAAAAAGGGAAATCGCTGAGTTTGACACCTCAAGAGCTTTAAAAAGGCCTCCGATGCCACACTTTTAAAATATATCAAAATGTAATTTATTTCAAAACGCTTTTATATATTTTAAAATACAAAGAGCTGAAATAGCAAAAAAAGATGCAAATGGTTAATATCAAGTTGGATGAAAAAAATATAAGAAAAAAAAATCATTTTTATCGACTTCTGCTTTTTTTGTTATTTACTTATTTCTTTTTTTACAATTGGTATGCTTTCTGAATGGTATTTATGTTTTTATAAAAAATACAGTTTTCTGCTATTTTAATGTTTGTTTTCTGATAACTGATACTCACTAATTTTGGAAAATGAAATGGCGCTAACCCAAAAAATATTCCTTTTTTAAAAAATTTAAAAAGGTAAACAAACAGGGCACCAGTAAGTGAATATGGGTGCTGGACAGGGAAAAATATGTTGCTTAAAAAGATCAAAAAAAAAATTAAGTTTTTTTTTTTCTTTTTAATAAGAAATAAAAAATTTTGGGAAAAAACTAAAATTTTAAATTAAAATAAAAGTGGAAAAAAACAATTGAAAACTAAACTGTACAATGAAAAATTTTGGGAGAGCCTACATCGCAAATATGTCAAATCCAGCAAGTAAATTCGATTACGTTTTTAAATGAATATTGAAATGAAACCAACTAATTTCAATCAAAATAAAAAAAAAAAAACCCTGGCTAAGCCAAACGGGGGCCGGTCAATATTGTTTAAATTTTTGGGGAAAAACCCAATTTTTTGTACATTTTAAGTTGGATTCCATTTCCCTAAATTATAGCAAGCCCACTTTTTTTTTTCCCTAGCGAAAACTAACCAGAACAAACCCAAAAAGGAACAAAAAAAATCATAAAACCATCTTTACAACTAAAAATTTTATTTATTTAATTAAAAAACCCTAAATATTTAAGGAAAAAAAATATTTTAAACTAAAAATTATTTTTTTTTTCCAAAAACCCTGATTGTATTTTCGTCTGTTTTTTTTCTATACTGCACTAAATTAGAGGATAGGACTAAGTTACATTGGTTATTAAAGGCAATACATATTCGGTTTATTTCTGTCCCACTTTTTTTATTAGCAAACAATAAGAATAGATGGACTTAAAAAGGGAAAAGGTAAAAATTTAAAAAAGTAGTCAACTTAAAAAAAAAAATATTATTCTTAAAAACAAGAAAAGAATAACATATAAATCAAAATATTATAAAAAGTAATGAAAAACCTGTCTCCGCCAGGCGGGGACAAAAAGTAACCCCCCGTCTGTAAAAACGCCTTCCGTACGGCTAACGGTAAAGAAACCTTTTTGCTCCTATTTTTTTTCCCGGGGGGAAAATTAAAAAAAAAAAGGGGTTCGTTAGGGGTTTTAGCCATAACTTCAGAATCCCCGTGGACAGACAAATAAATATATATACCTACCTACATATAAAATATATCCACATTAGCCAAAATAATATATATATATATATATATATATATATATATATATATATATATATATATATATATATATATATATAGATTTTTTAAAAAAACCCGAACAAAACCATATACGGGGATAAATACTTTTTTTTCCTTTTTTGAAAGGGTACTTTACTTCTTTTTTGACTGTCAAAGAAAATTAATTTTTTAAAATGTTCTATTGGGTTTTTTGGCGGATTTATGTTTTTATATGTTTTTTTGGGGGTACTCGCCTTAAAATTTTCTAAAAATTTTAAACCCTTGGTCCAAAGGGCCCGGGGATAGCGGGGCTAAGCCTGCCAGCCCCCATTCTTGGAACGTGAAGACGCCTAGAGAAGAAGAAAAACCTAAAAAAATAAATTTATTTTATTAAATAAAAAAATAAATATGCAGATCAATATCTGTTAATTTAAATAATACATGGGTTTCCTAAAGCTTGTTTAAATAAATTCAGGTTAACTTAAAATCAATTAACATACCATACCAACGTTTTTGGCTTTTTTTAATACTATCAAAGATAATACCACTACGGATAGATGGTTCATTTTAAAAGGGGCGCTCTAATCAATTCGGAGATATCAATGCTTCCGTAAATCGAATAAAATTAAGTCGGTAACCCCCGCCCCGGAAAAGAATTTGAAAATGTTAGACGTTCAAAAGTCGCCTTTTATTTTTGGGGAAAAAGAAAGTAGGAAACCCGGGTAAACGGGTTTGTGTTTTTCTAGTCCGGGTTTTATCACGCCCAAAAGTAAGGCATACCGGCAAAACTGTTTTTTTCGTTCAAAGGTTGAAAACTGTCGAAAAACCCCTCGATTTTTGGGAAACCTTGCGTTGGAAAATCCATTAGGGGGGTTTAAAAATATAGCATTGAATGGTTTATCCCAAACCTAGTGGTAAATTGGATCTTGATACCATAAATTCCAGTCAAATTTTAATTTTCATTTTTGGAAAAAAAACTCTTAAAAAATAAAAACTTTTAAAATTTTCCCAAAATTTTTAAAACAAAATTTTTTAAAATTCAGTTAAAGTTTTTTTTTTAATTTCATCCCCCCTCCACCGAAACGGGATTAAATTTTTGATTGTTTTGTTTTTTTTTAAATTTTCCCCTTCTTTTTTTTTACATTAAAATTAAAAATCAATTAGGCTGGAGCAGCCTGCTCTTCCCCCGGACCTACCAACCCCTTTTCTAGAAAATTTTTAAAGGGGAGTTCACCCAAAGAAAACATTGAAAAAATAATTTTCTGTAAAATTTCCTATCATGTTTTTTCAGAGGGGGGTTTACTGACTGATTGTTGTTGTGAGTAAGATAAGACCATATTAATAAATTTTAAAAACGTCATGTTAAAGGATTGTCGACCACACAGTATTTGGGACCCGTTCTAAAAGATTTAAGTTATAAATATTTTTTTTTAAAAGGTAGTTCTAACTGGGAAAAACAGCTATTGATTAACACACAACTGGAAACCACTTAGTTCAAATATCCTTGGAGCATTAAATATTTAACTGGAATCTTTCAGAAATTTTAAAAAAACATCTAAGTTATTCTAAACTTTATTTTTTTTTTCTTATCGTTTCTAAAATCCATTATTCTTGTACTTCATAAACTTGCCTGTTTTGAAATATAAAATTTGCATCTCGCAAATTCCTCTTTTAAGCAGATGTTCAATCGAAAAAGTGTAATTCAGAAGGAGATAAATACATTTCTCATTTCCCTTTTAGAATGATTTGCCACACAGTTTTGGTCAAAAAAAGACTTTAAATGAAAAGTTGCTCAACGGAAGAAATTATTAGTATAGACTGGTGGTTTAGAACGTTTTCAAATAACGCGACCCTGAAGTTAGAAAAAAAATTATTCCATTTTTTGGGAAAGTTACTTTTAAAAAACATTATTGCTTTAAAAAAATAAAATAACTCAATATTTCCCCTTTGTAAATATTGGCTTTTTTTGAACTCAAAATAAAATGGGGTTTTTACCCAAAAAAACGAAGCTAAAAGAAGAAAAAAAGCCTGGCATTTTTTAAAATGAATGAATTTGCATGAACTTTGGGGGATTTCCCTTTAAAAAACCAACACTTATTATAATTTAATAAAAACAATTTTCTACTTTAAAAAAATTAACATATTGTCACAGATTTTTATCAAAAAAAATGTTACTGCTCAAAAGTATTAATTTAATTTTGAAATTTTTTTAATCCAAAAAATCCACCCTCTACAATATACAATGCAAAAAATTGTACAAAACCGCGGATTTTTTAAAAAATGCTTGAATTTTTTTACATGCTTAAAAAAAATTTTTTAAGCATAACCCCTTCAGTTTTTGAAAAAAAAGTTTTTAAAAAAACCATTTTTTGGTTTTTTAAAGACTATAATTTAAATTTTTTTCTATAAAACATTTAAAACCCTTACTTTTTAAAGGGGTGAATTTAAATTTAGGGTTTTTAAACGTTATATCTCATTTTAAATTTTCGTCATACAGTAAATTTAAAAAAAAAAAAATATTTGTAATTTAAAAGCACAATTTCATACCTTAGTTATTTTTTCGTTCTCCCCTTTGTTTACGAGTTATTTTCAAGAAAAATCATTTTTTTAAATTCAAAAAATTTGGGTTTTCTTGCACCCCCCTTTTTTTTAAAAATTTTGCAGTTTAAATGGTTAAAATTTTGGATGTATTTATTGGGAAAAAGATAAAGGAAATTAAAAAAGGGGGTCGACTCATTTTAATTAGGGTGGTAATTAAAGGGGGTTTTTTTCGAAGATTTTTTACTCAAAAAATAAAAATGTTGGTCTACCCTTATTTTAATGATAACTTACTTAACATGCTGCATATCTTTTAAAAAAAAAATCTTTCAAATGCTTCAAAAAAGTTATTATTTGTTTTTTTCGAAAAAAACGTAGATTTTGCGTTATTTGCCTTTAAACTCTAAAATTTTGTTTTTAAAAAAGCTAACTTGGTTTTTTTGCTCCCACAACAATTCAAAAATCCATTTTTTTTGTTTCTTTAAAAAACTTTTTTTATTTACAGTTTTTTTTATAAAATGCATACTTATCGAGTTATTTGCAAAAAAACCGGGTTTAAAAAAGTTGATTTATCGACGAAATACTCCGACTTTCGATCGCGAATAACTCAGAGTATCATTTTCAAAAAAATGCAAGAACATTTTTTTATCATTCCTTTGGTCAAATTAAAATTTAAAAAAACACCCCCAGATGGTTTGGGAATCACCCCAAGGTAAAGGCGCCCTTCGGCATGATATAGATTTTTATCTTGCATTTTAAAAAATTCCAGGCAAAATGGTTTGTTTTCTGGGCGTTTTTCGGATAGTTCAAAAATTTGTTCTTACTTTAAACCAAGACCAAAAAATATAAACCCTAAAACGACATAAAGTTCCCAATAGCATTTTATATGGGAAACAAATTTCTGACGTCATGGACGGAATGACACTTAAACACGGGGGGACACTGAGAGAAATATAAAAGGTGAAAATTCAGTTTTACAGGGGCAAAAAAATTATATTTATAACTATCGTTGCAGTCCCGAAAAATCGTTTTTAAGGAGTTTTTTTCAGTCTTTTAGGGTTGGTTTTTCTCAAAAAGATTGTTATTTTTGAGAAAATTAGTTTTAAAGGATGTTTACAGGGATTAAATGTTGCAATTTTTTTTAAAAAAAATTAATATTATTAATTTTTTGTGTGAACAGATGCAAAATAATTAAAAAAAAATTTTTATTTCAAAATTTGTAATAAAAAATAAGTAATGTTAATATAGGGTTTTTTGAGGTTTTTAGCCCTACCTATGCAGAATTAAATTTTGTAATCCATTTTACGTCTAATAATTTGATGTATAACATTTGGAAAAAAAAACAAATAGTATACAGTAATTATCGATGTACATCTCCCATTTCAAAGAAAAAAAAAAAAAATTTTTAAAGGTATTGATTCTATGGGTTTCTGGGGTCAAAAATTCCCAGTGGAGGAATTTTTTTTGTATTTTAAATTTTTTTTTATTACATAAACATATAATTTAGCATTTCCTATTTGGTAACAACAACAAAATTTTTAGTAAGAATATATTAATATACAATGTAAAGCATGCTTTAATAAAAAGGGTTCCCCATGAAATTAATTAAATTTAAAAGTACCTAGGTTTATGATCGGGAAAAAAAAATCTCAGTAGATTTTTTGGGAAAGAATAGAGTGGAAGAACTTGATAATCAAGGTGGCTCGAAACATCCCCCTAAACAATTTTAGTTTTAAAGCTAAATGCCAAGGCTAGAGTTGAATGTTAAAGGTGAGATGAAAAATAGCGATTTTAAAAAAAAAGTAGGCAAACAGTTTATTGAAATGACAAAATCTGAAATTACATCGATTTGACCGTGACTATAAACTGATTATATTATGTGTGATATAATTTTTAGTTTTCTTATCTTTTACTGGTACTTTAGATCATAGTTTTATTTTATCTATAAAAAAATTTTAAGCCCCCAATAAATTATTTTATAATGTACATTTTTGGGGAAAACATTGCATGGATGGGGAAATTCCTTTATTTTTTTTTTTTTCCCAAATTTTCCATTTTAAGAAAAAAATTTTTTTTATGTGAAAAAGCTCCATAAATGATTTTTGTAGTGTCGTGTTTTTTAATACGGGGTGTATTAACCAAAAGGAAAAAAAATTTAATATTTATATTGAATTTTGGTTATTTTTCAGTAAATACTTTTTTTTACAGGGTTGTCATGTAATAGTGGCCAACACTAACTTTCCCAATTTAAATGCAACGCCCTGTATATTATAAATTTTTGGTTATTCAGAATTTTAGATATATTTTATGTACAATGTCCCATACCTATTTTTAACTATTTTGGAAATATTAAGTGCTTTTAGATGTATTGTGCTTGCCACTTTTTGAAAGTTACTTTTTGTTCTATACCTACTAGAGACAGCCTTGGGAACAAGCGTGCGAGAGAGAAGCAAGAATAGTGTATAACCTCCCCCTCTCTCTCTCTTAATTTGTCGGCGGGGTATACACCCCCTTCCGCCAATTAAACAGCACAAGGCGCGAAGAAAAGTTAACAGCTACTTTTTACTCTCTCGCATGCTTGTCCCCAAACCCGGATGCCCCTAGTAGGTATATGCACAAAAAATAACCCTCGAAAAGGGCATTGTACAAAAAAATTCAGAATGCTGAAAAAACAAAAATTGAATAAATAAAGGGGGTTGCATTTTAAAAACCCCCCGTCAAAGACCACCCTTTTCAGTTTTAGTTGAAAAAAGCGCAAAAATCCAATCGACATGTGAGCATTTTTTTGAAAAAGCCCCACTTATTTACTATTGAATTTACCATTTTGGGGATTTCCCACTGTTTTTAAAAAAATTTAAAATCTAAAGATTCGCATTGTGATCTATAATTTTTACAAGTATCACAATTACTATGCCCTTTAGTGCTTTTTTTTTAAAATATCCACAAAACTGAACAAAACTAATGACAGCACATAAAACTCAACAAAGCACTAAACGAAACATGTAATCCCGATAAAGCTGCCGGCAGCGGGGTTTACAGTTAAACAGCTTAGCCCCTCCCAAAAATTTTGGGACTTTGAATTATTGCTTCTTATTGGGGTTTATTTTTTTGCCAAGACAATGCTGTTACTACCATGACTGTTGGGGTTTTTTTTTTTATTACAAGCTTTTATTTAAATTTCAACTTTTGTTCGGGTTCAATCTTGCAACTAAATTTTGAAACAGTTATTCTCAACCGATTTAGCTGAAATTTTGCATAAACGTTTAATTTGGTAAATCATGGTTAGTAAGTGATGTCATTCTACACCCAAAAAGGACTGACCGCCCAAGATGGCAACCAATTATTTTTATGCGCTCCCAGATGGTGTATCAAATGAGAGGATTTGCTGAAAGAATACGGAAAATAAAATGAACAGATGATAAACAGACTTAAACATGTCCAGCGATAACAAAAAAATAAGAAAAAAAATTAATAATAAACAATTTTTTAAAAAAAAAGTTTTTATTTGCATGCTTTAAAGAGAAGAAAATAGACGAAACTAAATTACACCCGTTTTTATTACAAATTTCATATAATAAAGCTGGTAGCGAGATTTACCTGTGTAAATAAACAAGAATACAGTAATATCTTGATTTGACATAAGTAATTTTAAGAAAAAAAAAAAATATGTTTTTTTTAAAATAGATAAATCTCGGGGCAAGCCTTTATATCACATAAATTGTGTAATGTAATAAATTGGTATAATTGGTATGTTTTTATTCAATTTAAAGTGTATTTTCTTCTTTTTTGGACATGTAAATAAAAGCTTGTTTTAAGATTTTTTTAAATGTTAATTTATGGTTCTTTAGTTGTAACTATCAAGTTTTATATTTATATGAATTTTAAAGTTAATTTTTTTCAAATAAAAAATAAATATAAATTAACTGAATTGTAGATATGGTCTTATTTTGTGATGGATTATAAAATTTTTTCACTGGAAAATTTTCTTATGCACATATTTTATTTACTATATTTTAATTTGCCCTGTATTTTTATTTTACCCAATAACACTTTATAAGTAAAATAAGTTAATATACACAGTAAATATGAAAAGTTTATGTATTATTTACTATTTAATCATTTAATACTTAAAACCATTTTTTTTTTAAATTTTTAAAAGACACAAATTATCCCTAGCTTTAACGGCTTACCTGTTTTAAGAGTTTGGTTTTTTTGAGTCCTTAATAACATAAAAATTTTGGTTAAAATTTCATCGCCCCAAAAACCCATTTAAAGTGTACAATCGTTTTCCCCTTTTATGTCTCTTTCCCCATTCAAGCGTCATTTGGTGTGGTTCCCATGTCTTACTTTTTGATAAAACATTTTAAAATCCTAGATCCACGACTGCCCGGAACGCTAAGATGGAAAACCCTTTACCTCCAGCTGTCTTTTAGCATTTATACCTTTTTAAATAGAGCCCTTTCACGTTATTTTGGACAATTTCTATAGTTAGTACTTGGTTTCCGATTATCTGCATAATCAAATTTTAAAATAAAAAAAATGTCCATCCCCATTTTTATTATGCTTACTTTAAACCTCCGTTACATGAAAAGAATAATGTTGATTCGCCCAAATAAAACTAACAATTCCCAACCATTTAATGCATTTACCTAATAAATTTGCTCTATTTGCGGGTAACGGGACCCGACAAATAAATTCGAATATTCGAAATCATTTCAAAGAAGGGAATCGCTCGTCACACAAGATTTGAGTGTAAATTTGTGTTCCTATACGATTGATCAAAGGAAAAAAAATTTTGGTGAAAAATTTTAAAACTTTAATATGAAAATTAAATACCTTTACTAATTACCAATGCATAAATTAGAATTGGGAAAAAAAGTTGTTTTCCAAAAATTTCTTCCCAATACAAAAAACACTCTTAAGTAAAAATGTTAATAAAATCAAACAAAAACATGAATGTAAAAAAAATACCCTTTATTTTTTTTTTTTAAAAAAACAAAAACGTAAAACAAAATTAAAATTTTGTTTTTTTTTTTTTATTTAAAATATATATATATATATATATATATATATATATATATATATATATATATATATATATATATATATATACACCGTGCAAAAAAGTGGCACTATTGCAACTTTTTTATTTAAGAGATACAAATTAGGTTGAATTAGAAAAATTGTGAACATTTTTACGCTAATTACAATAACAGTAATAAAAAAAAAAATGAACATGTTCATCAGATGTACAGTTATTCACAAAAATATATTTTTTTTAAATGCAACACCCTGTATTTTTACTTTCTTCGAAATCGAATGTAATTTTCATATAATTATTTATTTATTTTTTTTTCCTAAAATGGAAAATAGCGGAGTTATTTAAAGTTAAATGTATTTTCCATAACTGGACGCAGGCAGCCATGGAATTCTTAAAATCGCATTTTTGTCAAATTATCGTAGTATGCTATGACAAAAAAAAAAAAAAACAAAAGATAAATATTATCCGCCATGATGTTTTAGTGACAACTAGTAAATCATAAGGCAACAGTTCATTTATGCTACTGTTGTTTAAAATGCTTTATTTGGGGGTTTGATTGATAGAGTGCTACATAATTTCCAAAAAAAAGGCATCAGGCTTTTTGAGGAAACTATTTCCAGAAAAATATGCCAAACAGAAGATATTTTTACTCCTTTATCGAAAGTTTTTCCCAAAAAAAAGTGTTTCTTAAGCGTAAAAAATTTGAAAACCTTTATAATTAAGCAACAAACGGAAATTAACGTTTTTGGGAAAATTAAAGTTTATCGTGAAAAATCCACAAGAGACTGTAGGTCAAATCTTGATCTATGCTAAGGAACCATTAATAAAATTAAAAAAAAAAAAAATAATTATTCCCCACAAAGACAGACCCACACAAACTTTGTTGCCCGGTGATTACAAAAAGGGGTATAAACTTTTGCCAATGGTTTTTAAATGCTTATAGAAATCCAAACTTTTTTCGATTAATTCTTTAACAATGATACTAACTTTAGTAATAGGGCATGTTTAACCGAAAGAACCAACATTATTGTGCAGTCAATCTCCTACGCCATCATCCTTTCAATCCACAAAAATGTTTTTTTCCTAAAAAAAAGGTGCTGCCTCATTGGATCAAAAATTGTTGGACCTTGTTTTATAAAGGATTTTTAACAGGCAAACAATATCTAAATTTACTAAGAAATTTGTTAAAGGATTTTTTTAATGATGCCAATATAGCCATTATTAGCATAATGTATTTTTTTAATGTTACTAGTTATGGGTTTTTATTAAAAAAAATGAAACTACGATGTTTTTTTTTCCCCAAATAATTAGAAGGTTTGACAAATTATATCCTTTATGGCGGACTTTATTTTAAAATTTTGGGTTTTTGACTTGGCGTTATACGATATAATTTGTACAAAAAGTGCGATTTTAAAAAATTTCCCTGGCTGCCTGCGTCCAGTTACGGAA
>JAHBCN010023842.1:0-12291 GCA_019359885.1 Listronotus oregonensis | reverse complement strand
TTGTACTTCTTTCCACACTAAGTCTTAAAACATCTGAAATCTTCATCCTATTTAGCTGTATATTCCACTTAAATTTTAAAATCGTATGACACTTCTAAAGAAAATGAGAGGCTTGCTAGTAATTTCGCGGACGTCCGTTATAAACTCTGACATGGTTTTGGGGGATTGGTTAGTTACGGCGGTTTGCACCAGTGATACTTAGGTAAACCCTTTTAACTTTAAGTGATACTTAAGTGTAAGATTTCGTTTGCACAACTTCCCTTTAACGGCTAACTGTCACTTAAAACTAATACTAAGTTAAGCCGAAGATTTCTTTGGCTTAAGTGATACTTTTGTAATTTTATAACCTCAAAAATAAAAAGTTTTATTGTTTTGGTGGTAAAAGCGTTAAATTATTTGTGTTGTGTTTGTGAATTTTCAAAATTAATTTAAAATAAATATTTTAAATAATGACCTAATCTTTTTTTTTAAGTTGGAAATCTGCAATTGAGAAAATGCGTTCTGAAAACTATTTATATAGAAAATTTTTTGTCCAGTGCATTTTGTTTGTTAATTTTGTTTTCGAGTAAACAAATCAAATACATGTCGACAATACGAAGTCAACATTCAATACAATGATAGAATGGAAAAACCATTATGGGTGCAAATTTTAACTCTTTTTCAATGTAACAGATTATTATTATAAATTTTGTTGGAAGAAAGTCTTGAAAAAAATCAACAACTATCTCAAATTTTATGCCCTTATTCATTTCATTCACATTTATAAAATAAAATAATCTAATTTTTTTTTCTTAATAATTTATAGCCCGATAGATCAAGAGTTAAGAAGTTTAGGCCGTTTTTTCATATTTTTATTCAAAAAGTCCGTCTGTAAAATTTTTTGCAATATTAAAGAAATAACTTGTATATTATAATCGTGGATTATATTTAATAAGTTTTTCCCTAACTGAAAAGTTTGAAGCCCTTTTTCTATTTTATTTTTCTCGGTTGCTGCTACTCATTATGAATGCGCACGATAAATAATTAACAATACACAAATAAAAACCGTATTTTTGTTAAAAAATGAACTGTAAGAAACCAATTTGAACTTTTTGGGGAACAAAAATTTAATTTTCGCTCAATTTGTCTCCTTCTTCATTACTTATAATGCGGCTCTAGTTCGTTGGGCTCTAGTTACCAAACATCAAAACTGGAATATTTTTACAATGTTGCCAAGCATTTTTAATACTTAACTAAGAAAATAATAAGTGTGCAAAGCTTTTAATTGTTAAGGTCAACCTTAATACTAAGTACTACTTATTATTGTGAATTTTTGGGTTAGTGGTGCAAACCGCCGTTATTAGTCTATATTTCTACAGGAGTTAACTTTGTAACAATTTTTTCTTAAAACAAGCAAACCGTTATAATCAAACTGTAAATGTTGCCAAAGATTGTTTCAGCTCGAGCAAAAGAAAAAAATGCCTTTCTTAAATTTGTTTATTTGCCAGAAACATCGGTTAAAAATTTTATAATATTTTTTTTATCCGTAAAGTTCCCGGATCACAAATATACAACGGTCTTTGCCGCATCCAAGCATCGCCTTCCGTGAGATCAGGGAGGTTAAGGAACGCCGGATACGTTCAGTAACTGAATGGGTGACCGCTAGTGAAAACCTTATGCCATTGGGTGTGGTTAGAACCTACATTAAACTGTAGGTTCCGTCTATCTGACATCAACCAAATATTTATTTGTATAACGTCAGTGGTTACACTACCACGTTGTTTAAAAGGTGCCGTAAAAGTGCAGTATCTGCATGTTTCGATACTTGGACAACGTTGACAGAACTGGCATGAAATGGGTTAAACATCTAAAAACTTGTACAAAACATAGGTTTGGTACAAGTCTTCGTGTGGGTGCGATAATATATAAAAAAATAAAGAGGTCAAATACTAAAATAATAAATAGACTTAAATAAAAACGGTTTTAAAAATACACCTATCCCATCTCACCTATTTAAACTTCTTATGACAAGTGTTTTTTTTGGGATCGGCTAAAATGCTGACTGTATAAGAATTTTTTTCGTGAATATATTTAAAACTGTTTTTTATATAGGACAGTAAAAGAGTTTTTCAGTTTTGAAAGTTAAATACCTAAATGAACAGAACTCATGTATTTAAGAATTATGTCATAAAAAATCTAAAGCAAATACTTTATTTCCATGTATAAAAGCAGTGGGTTTTTTTAATTTTTTTACTTATCTTGGATACCTGCTCTTGACGTAAATATTAACCCTAGTAAAATTTGTTAGCACTAGCACAAAATGTTATTGGATTTTCAGCTTTATTTCTTTATGATCCCATATCTATTTATTATGGCAAATATTTATTTTTTATCTTTTTTCAAGTTATAGTACAGTTCTGCTGACGATTTTACCCTTATCATCATTGCAATTTTTAAAAGTTTATGCAAAAACTTGATGCATAATTTTCACCCAGATGTTATAATCTTCGCTGTGGCTAAAAAAATAGTTATAGGCAGACAAGTTTAGTAGAAATAAGAATCATTTAAACTTGCTGACGTTAATTTTAAAAATTATCTTATATGGCATAAACATTAAATGCCACACCAGCCCCCAAGCTTAAATGTTTTTCTTGGGCCAAGAAAAAAATCTCTGAAGTTATACATTTCTTACGTATTACGCACTAATTGAAGAATGATTTTTATGAATTAAGAGTGGATGTAATTCCATCTAGGAAAAGCTGTTTTATCCAATTATGATCCCAATTTCAAAAGAAAGCTTTGATTTTTTTTCTTTCAACCATCTTTAGGATGGTTGGTTGGTTAGTTTAAGTGTATTGGTCGCGTGACTATATTTATATTAAAGCCACGTTTCTTTAAAAGTGTTAGACAATGTTATGGTTTTAATAACACTAAAATCTTGGTCTTCCATTGTCCTCATTTGTTAATTGATACACAACGTTTCGGTTAGTGATGTATCTCCAACCGTTTTCAAGTGATAACTAAAACTATTCTTAAAAGCTACGACCTTATATACTATCCGTTGTTCACCGAAGCTTGACCGACTTGTCACGGTTCAGCAATGGCAGCCAGATATTCGGAATGTCTACACTAGGTTTGCTAAATACATTTTGATTGTTTGCAATTATTACAGCTTCTTTAAATTTTCTTTTCTTCCAGTGGGTTTCTTTATAAATAATTTTTGCTTCCGACCATTGTATACGGGTTGTTTTGACCTCGTTGCGTATGTTTTTTTGTGTTTTTAACTCTTTTTGGGTCTTTTTTTTCCCGATGTATACTTCACCACATTCACAAGGAATTTGTTAAACAATATTTCAAAAAATGACTGTATTTACCAAATTCCTTGTAAATGTGGTGAGGTATACATCGGGGAAACAAAAAGACCACTAGAAATTAGAGTTAAAGAACACAAAAAACACAAAAGGGATTGCCGAAACGCATGATCAAAACAACACCAAAAAGGGCGGGTTTTTCAAAGCTTTGGTGAACAACGGATGTATATAAGGTCGTAGCTTTTAAGAATAGTTTTAGTTATCACTTGAAAACGGTTGGAGATACATCACTAACCGAAACGTTGTGTATCAATTAACAAATAAAGACAATGGAAGTCCAAGATTTTAGTGTTATATTAAAGCCAATTGAATCATTGTGCTTTCCTTATTTTTATATCCTGTTCTCTTAATCAGATCTTGTGGATTCCTATCAATATTTTTACGCAAAAGAAGGTTGTAGGTCAGTGCATTGCAATAATATATTATGTGTAAGGCTGTTTTCCTATCCATTCCGCATTCCGGCATTTATGCAACCGTTAGGTATGCCAATTTTCTTTGAGTGTATCCTTAAATACGAGTAAAAGTGACTTGTCAAAACTCTTACTACTTGTCTTCGCAGAGTGCGCCCCAGAAGAAAGCCCTCGCTGTTTCTCAGATAAGTAGCCCAACGTTGCATTTGCAAGTCTTTAACCAGGTGATGCATGCCAACGATCCAGATGACGTTTTTTGGCCACCTGTCTAAAATTGTTGTTGGCTCTATCCCGTTGAAATTTTTGGATAAACCGGATCTTGCTAATTCATCTGTTTTCTTATTACATTCCCGTGTGTCCAAGAACACAAAGTAGTTATATCCTTTTTTCCTAGTGGCAAGTTCTTTTAAACACTTTATCGTAATCTTAGTTATAAAACTATGGAAAATCAAGGCTTCTAGGCAAGCCTGATTATCTGAGAGAATACGCATTTTTGGTTGTGATATATCCTTTTCACATTATTTTGAATACATTGGTTAGCATAGATTTTGCATAATATGGCTTGCTTACCTAATAGCAGCTGCGACTTGTAATGAGTCTGCTTTAGAGGGGATGCTATAATAATTTCAAAAGAACAAAACAAAGTATTTCTATTATGCTTTATTTTATAGGTTGTTTAGAGAAGTCTTGTTTGCGTTATATTCCTACAATATCTGAACTTTAAAAACTGTTGCCTGCAGAGTTTTTCTTTTCCAAACATTTAAATTTTAAAGTCTATATTATTATATTGCTTCTACCTTACTTTAGCTTCCTTAAAATAAATACTTTTTTAAGTTTCAAAACTTTAAAATGTCTTGCATTTTTTTCATATTACTATTGAAATATTTACAAAAAAATGTACATCAAAAATATTGTGTTTACCACATTTTACCTATAATGTTCGTTGAATTTTAAATCCCAAGTCATTTCAATGTCAAACCCGAACTTCCTTTTTAAAATGGAACATCAGAGATCAATTACAAAAATGACAGGCACAAATTTTGCGGTAAAACGTTAAATGTGTCCCTGCGACGTCTACATAGATCGGCTTTTATCATTAACCATAGTCGATCAATCATATAAACAAAATGATATATGTGCCTCTTATCGATAACGTACCACCATATTGCAATGTCATATTGTCAGTCAAGTTGATAATAATCTTATTTAAACACAAAAGTTTTTGGATCAGCATCTTGTTTGAAAAATTGTATACCCAAAAATTTGATTATAAAATTATTTTTTTCTTTTTTTATGGACGCAAGAAAAAAAAGTATATAAAAAAAGTTTTTTACAAATAAAAATGTCCTAATTTATAGTAAGGTCAAAAGCCTTTGGCTTGCTAACGCACATTTACTCACATTAAGGTCAACACAACACCAGCACGATACCGATGTCAATGTGGGTTAAAGCCTGTTTATCTAGGGATGTTGTGAACGCGGATGTTGATGCGGATGCGGATCTTGATTTTTAACAAGAAACTAAGGCTCCAATTTTTAACTTCCACACTAAGTAATTAGATAGGGAATCAAATTATTAAATAAATACTATTCTTGTTAATTTACTTCTGCACCCATAAAGTTTCTGGTAAAAAAAAAACAAGATCCGCATCAGCATTTGCACAACCGCATCAGCATCCGTATTAACATCACAATCCGCAACATGTCTATTTTATACTAGGGATGTTGTGGATGCGGATGATGATGCGAATGCGGACTTGTTTTTTTACAAGAAAGTACATGGGTGCAGAAGTAAAATAGCAAGAATAGTATTTATTAAATAATTTTAGTACCAATCTAATTACTTAGTGGAGGATTAAAGCATAAGTATCTTGTAAAGAAAACAAGATCCGTATCCGCATCCACATCAACATTGGCATCTGCAACATCCCTAGTTTATACGGGATCCGGCAGAGTGATATGGTGTCAATGATCAAGCATAGCACGAAGAATTTTGTGCGAGTCCTTGCGGATTTTTAAGAATTTGTGGTTTCTCCAAGGAAATTTTGGATTTTAAGTAGCGCCCATGAAAAGTAGTCATATGTAGTGCCATGCTCAAAAGAAATATGAACGATTTTGCCGCCTGTTTACAAGAATGCCTCGACAAAGGACGGGACCTTACCGACATGATTTTCCGAAGCTAACAATTGTGATGTGTATTAATAATTTGGAAATAATTGGTTTTCTTAGTATTTAATAGGATATAATTAATTTTCCACTACATATTAAAAACAATTTAGTAAAGGGTTTTAAAATTAATATATTTTTAAGATTAAGTTGATGTGATTCTTGGACTACTTGATTCCAGGTCTTTGTGCAAAGAGTTTTTTTAGTTTTAAGATTCCTACGTTTAGCTTCTACTTTCTACAATATTATATGCTTTGGCCTTGGTGTTCCTAAATTCCTTATACTCGTTAATGAAATTTTTGTCTGTAGTAAAAAATTTAATAAATAATTTTATTTTATATTAACAATTATATAGGATAAAAATTGATGACCTTGCGGTTGGTTTTCGATGTATGCTTGAGCTGGTTCTACAACCGGATCATTCTAATTTAACAGTGTCGAAAGCAAAACAACTGAAACAAAATGTATTGCATTGGTCTTAAAAGTACGTAACTATGGTAACAAACATAAATGACTAATGGTGAAACCCCTTTTTCATTTGGTTTTGGTAGTATTACCGAATCGGAATTTGGTTTTGTCATTTTCAGTGGTGTGTTTGTGGTTTAAAAAATCTTTTGGTAAAATCAATTATGTTAAAATCTGGAAAGTTAAATTATTATCATAGAAAAACGATTAAATGGACAAAATTTTAGAAAATTTCGTAAGTAATATAAAGACACCTACGGCATACTTTTAACTTTTTTGGTTTTTAAGATATTTTAAAAAATTGAAATGCATATTTCATAAAACTCTGTAAGTTATTTGTTTGTAGTTTTTTTCCCAAATCTCTAAAAACATTTTCAATGCAACTTTTTATGTAGACAGCAAAAATTGTATCAGATTTTTAATTTTGACGTTTCGGTTTTTCTAAATCATCAACTTTATTTTCCTTGTGGACACTATATTGGATTTTAGCATTTTTAAACTAATCATAAATACTCCCTTTTATTAATGTATAATAAGTTCGCACTTCTATCAACTATCAAATACCAGATATTACCAGAAGAACAAAAATTATTAGTAACCTTTGGCTAAAAATAGATACAATAAAACAATTATTAAAATTTATATTTATGTTCTTATTTGACAACGCAAATATGACTTTTTTTAGACAAAATTTGTCACTCATCGTGTTTGGTATTTCTGTTAATATTAGCCAAAACTTCTTGACCTCTCTCTTTAAGTCCTTTTAACGTTTGAGGAGGTTCAAATTTCCAAATTTCTTTTTCAACATGTCCCCACAGAACGAAAATCAAAGGTATCTGTTCTAATAGAATAAAATCACTTTTTGTAATTTTTTTAATTTTTCTTTGAAAAGTATAAACTTGTTGTATTGTTAGTGTGTGTTGTTGGGTATAAAAAGGGATTTTTATAATCAGTTTAAAAATGTACAATATGGCCTCTATAAGAAAAATAAAGTTGATGATGATTTTGCCGAAACGTCAAAATTACAGATCTGATGTAATAACTGAAATTTCACATAGAAAATTGCTTTAAAATGTTTTTACAGATCTTGAAAAGAAATACAAACAAGGAAGTTACAGAGCTTGATATAATATGCCTTCGTCCATTTAATCGTTTTTCTGGCTTTTATAGTTTTCGAGATCCCAATACATGTTTAACCGAAATGGCCCACACTTTATATTTTTAATAGTTAATATGTGTTCCTATTGGGCAAAATATTTGAGGCTAATTTCTGGTAATATTTGGTTAATTTTCGGCATTGGTTATTGGTTGGATTTGAAAATGTGTCTTAATCCATTTTGTTACCGTATTGATTGTTGCATATTTCTTGATAATATTCAACTTGGACATGACCATGATATATTTGAAAACATTTATAAAAAACACCTTTTATAATATTTCTATAAAAGTTATTAGTTTAAATTAAAGATAGAATGATTGTTTGTGGGTGAGATATACATTTTCCGTTGAAAGCTAGGGCGGTGTTTGGATTCTGACATACCTACGCATAAAAATATTATTTTTAACGTGGGTTTTATATTAGGAACATCTTCTGTAGCTATTTTTAAATTTTAGAATTAAAAATTGTATAATTAAAATTATTTGATTTGTAATTTTAAATTGGTTGTTTATTTAACTAGAGTTGTAAAAATATAGGTACTTTTGTTTTGTTGGCTTGCCGAGATTTCCGAGAAAATTACCTTTTTAAGCTGTATTATTGATCTCATGACTATTATAAAATAATCTATTTTAACGGAATTTACTAAAGTTAAAACGATTGGTTGGTTTCTTACGGGGTTCCTAAATAACATAATGTAAAATTTATGTTAGATTGTAGAGGACACTGCAAAGAATGTAGATAAATTAACGCATAGCTGTACCATAGACACTAAGTACCATTTTTTTAACTTTTAAGATATTTAAATAGAACTACGGAAATTGTCATTCTTTATTTTTTATTTGGATTTTAGCTCCATTTCAACTGTAAATAGAGAAGCCAATATTCCATATTACACTGGTAACCTTTGTGAGGACATTGTCGATAGTATGTTGAAGTTATTTGAGCAAATAGGTGACATTTTTGGTATTTGGTACTTAGTGCCTTTGGTACGAGAATGTTTCAATTAATGCTAAAAATATTCGTTGCTGTTTTTAATTTTTTTAGAATTAACTTATCTTTATTAACCTCGCCTTTTATCCTGCCCGCGTGTAACACTTGACCAGATAGATACGCGTTGCTTTGACTTGTGGTATTTTTGAGGTCTTTAGTTCTGCAGTTTTAGGTTGAAAAAGGAAGCGTCGTCTAACTCGGACTCAAAAGGGATATATTAGGTAAAACGATATAAACGCTCTTTACTATATGCCTAACTCGGCCCGATCTGCAATTAAATCCTCTTGGAATCAGGACTAATTAGATTAGTCGATTTTTAATCATTTTAGGGATTATTGGACAGCTTTGTCTATATTTATTTTTCTAAAATTACTATTGAATGTAAAATTACAAACCTATGTTAAGTGCAATAGTATTAGTTAATTATATGTGTCTAGAAATTTATGTATTAGGAAAAGACAAAATTTTATTGCGGATAAAACAAGAAAAAATAAAATTAAGGAGAAATCAAAATTTTCACATATAAAAATGATTTCATTTTTATAAGTAGGTCGAGTTTGTTTGTTTTATTTTGTTTTTCTTGTAGACAATAAAGCTTTAGATTACTTATTGAAAAGTCCTGGTTGGGAACACGCCAAAAAAACTGTTATGCGATGAGACCGCTTCGAAACTAGTCTCGGGTTAAAGTGGCTAAGTCCACTCAGTCCTATTGACCCTTTTGAACTACCGGTCTGCTAGATCAAATGGGTCATGAATAAGACTAGAAGCAGGCTTAGTCTCAATGCTTAGTCTCAATACCCCGGGAGCAGGAGTGAAGCGGACCATTTTATATAATTTCTTTTTGGCGGGTACTCTAGGACTTTTCAATAAATTAATCAGCCACCATAATGCAGAACGTATCTACAGGTAAGACAACTTCTTTGAATCAACAGATTTCGCACGAACCTGGACACGAAACTCTTCTGGTTAGTTGCATTCATCATTCTTAGAAGTAGATTTTGTTCGTTTATTTTATTGTAGTGTAAAAATAAATCTTGCTTTTTATTTTGTGTTAAAAAATGAAAGGTATTACTTACGATTTTGGGAAATATATTTTTAAAGCGGTGTATTTATTAGTTTTTGTAATATTGTGGGTTTATTAGGTTTTTTGGCAAAAAATTTATGTAGCATTTTCTTATTATTGGTTAGAACTGCAAATAAATAATTTTTTCACTAAATTTTTACGTTGGGCCTAAAGAAGTTCACAAAGTACCTTTTGATATTACTTTACAGTCTGTACATAAAAAGTGTATAAATTGTGGTAATTTGTCCTAATTTACACCACTTTCTATCTGTTAGAATTTCGGATAATTCCCATATTTACTACCACCCACGAATTTTTATTAACCTATACAAATTTATATTTTAAAGTAAACCACTGTTTATAATCAAAGAAACTTTCTATCATCACCCTGAAGTATGTCTTCATAATAAATTATTACACTTTTTTTAATATATAGTTCATCATCATGCTACACCAATAATCACCTTCTTATATTTTCTTTGATATGAATCATTACTTTTTTAAATTTTCTTTGACAATAAAAGTCACTATTTTATTTTATACATTTTAAATAATACATTTTGTTATACCGTATATAATTTAGTAAATGTCTTTAACCTCTGCTTAAAATACATATACACAACATGTGATGGGTTAACCATTTTCATCGCCATATTTTACCGCAACACATATGCACCACTTATTCAGCAAATGTCAAATACAGTGTAACCTCAAATTATTAAAACACGGTCAAAATAAGAATAACTAACCAGAAATGACGCAACTTCATGGTTAGAACAAAGCCCAGCTCCTGCATAGTTGGAGTTGAAATCCATGTAGGTTGTGGTTTCTGTGGCGACCAACTGACTTTACTGTAAATCGTATCTGCAGGGCTTTCAAAGGGATTTTGTTGGTTACGAAGAGCTTAAACAGAGGCGGTTTGTTTAATTTTTCCTTTTTATTTAAAAATATTACCTAACTTTTTTTTACAAATTGTAGCGGTCCTGGTTCCTGGTCCTAGGCTATGGACTGGTACACGCACAGTTAATTGACTCCTAAGAACATTTCTACCAAAATATTACTTTTCAAAATTATTATGCACATAAAATATACTGGGTTGTGCATCGACGGGTGGGATATTAAAAATCCCATGTAATTTTTAATGGGTTCAATTATTGGCGTCCCTAATTATTTTGGAAAAAAATATATTAAAGTTAATTTGAAAGCATACAAATCTTCGTCTTAAAACATAAGATTTTTTAGTTACACCGTTTGCGGGTTAAATGCTATTATATTTTTAAAAATTCTTAATTTATTATATCCTTATATTTACGAACAACAATAAAAATAACAGTTAGTTGATTTTTTAGTATTGATAGCACTAAATTTTAAAATAACAACATTAATTTACAACTAACTGGTATTTTTATTATTGTTCATAAATATAAGGCGATAATAAAGTAACGCATTCCGGGATAACCGGGAACGAAGCCGTTGATAAACTAGCAAAAACATCAAGCTCAAATGAATGTGATAATACTTATTATACAGGATTTCTTACAACTAATAATACAAAATATTAAAAACAAGTGGAATGAAGAGTGCCAAAGGTATAGATCGGAAACATATACCTATTATTATAAAATACATCCTACAATTCCAGTCACCCACTGGCATCACCGTAATAACATATCTCGAAGGATTGCGAATGTGATAAGCCGTTTAAAGCTTTATTATGGCTGCTTCCCTAGCCACTTACACAAAATAGGGCTAAAAGAAACACCTTTTTGTGTGTGTAATGAATAGGGTGACTTAAATGATATCTTTCATAACTGTGAAATAGACAATAATTACACCAATAACGCAATACATTTTCTCATACAAAAACAATTTTGCTTGCCAATATGGCTACCTGAAATTCTTCAAAGTAGTGACACCGAAATATTCCTGTATTTATGTTTTTTTTTTTGGTATAATGACCTTACAAACTGGTGTATTGGCCATGTATTTATGTAATTATCTTAAATCTGTAAATGCAAATATTTTATATGATAACCCTAACCTTTGTTTTTTACTCAAATGTATGATCCTTTTTAGCTGTGTTCTACCAAGTAATGTGCTTATTTGTAAAACCCCCCTGATTGACCCCTGGGCGTGAAATGTGTGACCCTGTCAATATATCCTTTTGTCAGTATAAAAGTGTTTCCGTAACTAAAGCACTCGTTCGCAAGGCCAAGAAAAAAAAGTAACGATTTTTAAAAATATACTAGCATCTAACTCGTAAACGGTGTAACCAAAAAATCTTAACTTTTTACCATAAATGTATATTTGCATGCTCTTTACTAAACCCTAATAGAATCTTTTTCGAAACTAATAAGAAAAGCCAATAATTGACACCATTAAAAATTACAGGGGATTTCTTTTATCCCCCCCGACGATGCACCAATCCAGTATACATTTCGGTGTCAAATTGATTACCTTTTCCAAAATATTTAAAAAATAAAATGTGTGTAATAGTACGGATCCGATTAGGCAGGTTTTACATTTTTTCTGAATGGTACTAAAATTTTACAAATACCACCATAAATTATGTTGTTTTCTTTGTTTGGAAAAAGGTACCTAAATTTGCTACAAAAAATAATCCGAAATTGAATATTTAAATTCTATGTAAAACGCGCTTTACTGCTGCAAGAAATCCAGAAATTCGATT
>JAHBCN010023841.1:0-12203 GCA_019359885.1 Listronotus oregonensis | reverse complement strand
GAGGCCCCCATACTATCCTTAAGGCAACACGCTACACAACTACAGGTGTACCAAAAAAGTACCATTCAAGAAATTTGAAAGCAAAATAAGATACGCTCTTACAAACTGCATTTTAACCAAACATTAGAAGATGGCGATAATGGAAAAAGGTTGGATTTTTGTTTGTGGGTAGGGAGTAAGATTTTAGGTGGTAATAGAGAATTCCATAAACTAATAATGTTCTCAGATGAGTCCACGTTTTCACGAATGGAACTGTAGCATCGCAACATGTTCGCTGTTGAAATGATGTTAATCCTTCAGAATGCAAAATCGTTTTTAATGAAGTGGTGCGCAGTTTTGTACTTTTGTTTATAATGGGACCGTATTTCTTTGAGAATACTTGTAACAGAATTTTTTATTTAAATATGTTAAATACTTTTTTTCTGATCATTTCGAACAATTGCCATTACATTATCGAGGTAACATGTACTTCCAGCAAAATGGATGCCCTGCCCATGTTGCTAGAGAAGTAAAGGACTGGCTTGATTTAAAATTTGGACAAAAATGGATCGGGCAAAATGGTTCAGTTTTATGGCCCCCAAAAAGCCCCGACCTCACGTTAGCGGATATGTATTTGTGGAGACGCCTAAAACAGTTAGTTTATGCTAATCCACTACCAAATGATGAGGACATTTTGAAACAAAGAATTATACGAGCTCTAGAAGCAATATCCCTAGAAGAAGTGCGACGCAGTTATGGATATCTTAGAACCCAACTGGAAAAATGCGTTTTTCATGGTAGAACAGTATTTAAATAATTCGAACATAATAATTGTTGTTAAGCTTAAGCTATTTGATTTTGACCTAATTTTGTGAATAAGGCCTTTAATAATTATAATCATGCATGGTTTCTTACTATCTATACCTAATAAAAACCAATATCCTAAAAGAAATGATAATTTCAAACAATTTTCTTAAATAATATTTTGTTAAACACTTTAAAATAACGGTACTTTATTCTTGTAAAAAAAAATAATTTTTAACTTTTGGGGGGTGTCCTGTATACAATTTTTAATTTTTTCATCGATCCTAAATACCACGTTTGGTGAGAGATGGATTGGTAGAGGTGAACAAAATTACCGGCCATCTCGTTCCCCCGATTTAAATCCGTTTGATCTTTATCTATGGGGGCATCTTAAATCGATGATTTTTTGCTTTGGTTGGCTTTGCACAGGAATGCATACAGCCACCCTCGATGATTTTTATTATACGGAAAACAACATATATGATTCTGTTCAGTCCTCGTCGAATGACCCTGTACTACCTCATCCCTTATGTGATAAATTACAATTATATAAACACCCTTAACTTTATATATTTGTATTTTTGTTGTTTTGGTAGTTAAATGTGGAACGTCCCGTACATATCTATTTTAATCAGCATGCACTATGCTTTCAAGAGGTGAATGCCGGTTACGTCCAAAAATAATTGCATAGTAGTATACGACTGCCGCGGCCAACGACGCGACTTATTTCCTTGCAGTGTTGTCATGTTTGCTGCCTGAAAAAACGTTTTAAAAATTTTTCAAATACGAGGGGCACTATACAGGGTGTTGTCTATTTTAAGAAGAAAACTTTATATGAAAGTATATCCTAAACGTCTTAACTTTTGAGAAACAGGGTGGTAAAATTTTCAAAAATAAATCATTTATTATTAATATCTGTAATACCACTTTAGATATTTTAATAAAATTTGGCATACATGTACTGTTTATCAAGAAGCATTTTTTAGTGTACCACATTCTTTTTATTTCCACCAGTTCGTACGGAATTTGACCTGCCTATTTTTGGAAGATATTGATGGTACGCCACTGACTTTTTATAAAATAAAAATTATTTTTAAATTTCTAAGCAAAGTTGAACACTTGATTTTCTTCAATCCGATGCACGGTTTTTGCTTAAAAAAATAAAAACCGTTTCTCTGCATGATTATAACAATATAGGTAAACAATATTACCTTGCAGAGAATATTAAGATTTAATTTTCCGGTAAAAATCGTGCGTCGGACTTAAACAAATTAAGAGATCAAATCTGCTCATAATTTTTTTACTCCGACGCAGGATTTTCACCTAAAAAATTAAATCTAGATATTTTTTTGCATGGTGATATTGTTTACCGATATTGTTATGATCATGCAGAGAAACGGTTTTTATTTTTTTAAGCGAAAACTGTGCATTGGATTGAAAAAAATCAAGTGATCAACTTTGTTTAGAAATGATTGGGGATTTTAAAAGTATTTTTTTATATTAAGAGAAATCAGTGGCGTACCATTAATGTCTGCCAAAATAGGCAGTTCAAATTTCGTACGAACGCCATTGGTGAAAATAAAAAGTAGTACACTAAAAATACCTCTTGATTTATAGTACATGTATAAAAAATTTCATTTAAATATCTTAAGTGGTATTACAGATAATATTATTAAATAATCTATTTTTTAAAATTTTACCACCCTGTATCTCAAAAATTAAGGCGTTTAGGACATATGTTCATATAAAGTTTTTTTCTGAAAATGGACCCAAAAATCGCCTTCTTAAATATTGACATTCAATTAGAAAACACCCTGTATATACAGGGTGTTTCATTAAGGCTGGATAGGTAGCATATCTCAGAAAGTAATAGGCGTAGAAAAAAATCTCCTTAAGGAAGTCGACATAAAAATTGCTAAAAATGATTTTTAGCAGAAAAAAATATAACCGCTGTAATGGTATTAAATGTCTGCATTTTTTTGAATTATGACATTTTATTGTAGGGTGTAAAATAAAGGCGGTAGGAAAGAAAGAAGTTTTACTGATTAAAATGCCTTTAATTTTGGTTCGCCTTAACAGAATTTTGCAAACTAGGTCTTGTTTAAAAAAAGCGAGTTTTGTTGAAGGAGAAAAGAAAATCCTTGTCATATTGACTCCCGCTAGAGGGAGCTCCTTGGAAAGTTAAAGTTTTTTTTTTTTTTTTTTTAAATTTTAATTAAAATGGTACAATTATTTTATTGAAAACAAAAAGGTAATTAAATTTGTAACAAAAAACCTTTTTCTACAACCGCGCGAAAAGTACCATGTTTGCGCTTCAAAAACAAAACACAAAGTTGCACTTTTCCGAGGAGCAAGCGTTTTTTTCTTTGTCGCTCGCCGAGCGACAAAATACTTTGTCGCTCGCTGAGTTATCAAGGAAACCGTAATAGAAAAACGTCAAATTTGACACCACAGTAGGCGTTAAACGGTAGAAATTTCATCTGAAATTGTCATTAAAAATTGTGAGAATTGCACCTTTACCTTTAATATTGTAAATAATAAGAAAAATGACTAGATCTTATATAGATTTAGGTAATAATTATATAAAGATCTAAATGTATATACATATTACAATAATTATTACAATAAAATAAATTGGTATAGTAGCCACGGTTTTATTAAATCTGTTTTTATTAACTACTTCACCTTTGCATGTTCCGTTGAATGTTTAATAGTGGAAAATGCAAATTACAACTTTAGTTATACAGAATAATAAAAGTTTATGTTCGGAAAGTCCCTACATCGTTCTGACGGAGTTTTCTTCCACTAAAAGTGGTAGAAATGTACTTTTTTATTAATAATTGAATTTTATATTCTACGTCATATAACTATGTATATTACGACAAATCAAGTGATAAATAAAGCAAATTACAAACTTTAGTTATAGAAAGTAATTAAAAAATAGTTATTATGATTACAAACTCTAATTTTCTAAACTTTTTATTATACTAAAGATAGTAGAAATGTATATTTAGTAAACAATTCGCATTATCTATAAATTACAACAAATTATCCCTTTAAATAAAATACAAAACTACCAACTTTACTTACGAAAAACATTTTAAAAATTGGTTTGTCGATATCCTTTTTTTATTTTTTATTAATTTTGTACTACTAAAGGTGGTAGAAATCTATTTTTTTCTGATTCAAACTGATTATATTTATAGCTTTCACATAACACAGGCGAGTATTATGTTTAGATATGATAGGAGGCCATGCTTGCCGCTGCTGTCAAGAAAAATAAACAAATGATTATTTGACGTATCAAAAAGTTTTTAAACAGCTATTGGTGTTTAATAAATTGATTGTAATAATTATCTGATAATGGACAGTTTTAAAAAGTATAAAATATGTAATTGTAAAGAATTGAGCCATGTCCAAATACGCCATTCCAGTTTAATATACTTAACTGCGCTAATTGTTCAACAGCATTCAGAAGAGTCTACTACAAATTTCGACCAAATATTACAATATTCCCAAAAAAAGAATGAATAAAATCATTTCAAAATATTACATATATGTTATCAAACACAGACATTTAATACCGAGTAGTAATTCGCCTGGTTTTTCACCCCTAAAAAGGAAGAAGTATTAGAAGAATTCCAAAAACATTTAGATATTGTTACACAGAAATTTAAATCATAACGTAATACAATAATATGTAAATAACTAATTAAAAGGGTACTAAATAGTTTTTTTTTGTTTTCTTTTGCAGTAAATACCTACTACTGAAAAACATTTTTACAATAACACACATCTGTAGCGCAAAATGATGCTTGCACGTTTTAAAATGTGAACTGTCAAATTTGAGGTTATATCAATAATCATTAATTTTTACCAATTATTTTATAAAATCTGCGGTTGTAGAAAAAATCTTTTGTGTAATTCGAGCGCAAAGTGACATTGTCGCTCTCGCGAGATAGCCGCGTCAAACATCTCGCTCAGAGCGACAATGTATTACTTTGCGCTCTTAATACACAAATAGCTATTAAACAGCATGTCGATATGTCTATTCGTTTAAAAGTTATTGTCAAAAAAATGTTTTTTTACTAAATATTTCATATTTTCGTGATTAACCATACCATTACAAATAAAAACTATTTTATTACAATATTTTAATTAAAACTAAATTATTAATAATAATAATAAAAACACCCATCCTAATAACGATAATAATTTTCCTGAAGGTTTAAATGATTGTACGAGTTTCACAACACTAGAATTTGCACTTATTTCAGTTTGTTAATTGTTACACTGTCAAGTGTAACAATTAACAAATAAAGACAATGGAAGTCCAAGATTCTAGTGTTATTGAAACGATAATAATAATAACATAATTCTAACATTCCTGATGCTGCTTATCGAGCTTGTCGACAACAACCAGACACCATTTTGCACTTATTGTCAGTTTGTCCAGTGCATGCTGTTAATGGTAACATCCACCGACATAACGATGCACTTTGGGTAATGGGTACTCTATTATTATCTCAGACATTATTACGGAATTGATAAAACAGCAATTCTGCCATTTGCTCTCGGCGATATCGAGGCAGTAATGGAAAATGACAACTGTCGCATATATTGGAATTATGCATTCCCAACTACGCATTAAATTCGCGCCAATAAACCTGATATTGTTCTCCGCCCCAACGGAAACTAACAACGATATAAAGGAACGGGAGAAACGGGCCAAATATCAGGATCTTCTTGGTGAACTTCGGAGGCTCTATTCGGAGTATAACGTGCGATTGGTTATGCTGATTGTCGGCGTTTTGAGGGGGTATAAAGGAAAATGAGTTGGAGAAGTGTATTCCCACATGTCAACATTCACCCGAACAACTGGTGATGAAAATGCAGAAATCTGTTGTCCTTGGGTCCTTTCGTTTACTGAGGCAAATGAATTTGGCCGAAGATCACTGACCGAGCGGACGCGAGGAGTGGTCTTCGATACGGATGGTCTTCCGTATGACGCATGGGCTCGGAGCCATGGGAGATGTCATGTCGGTCCTAAATAATAATAACAGAATTAACAAAAAGAACAACGACATCATACTAAGTCTGGCTGTTAAAAAATAATAAAAAAACTTTTTAACTATTTCTCTTAAAATTAATAACTAAATTAATATTATAATTAGCTTGCTGCTACATAAATGTATTTTTTAAAAATGTTCTGTATAAGTTTAAAATATAAAAACACTTTATTTTAAATTACCAACTTTGGACCAATATTTTCAGAACTTTAGGACAGTCTGTATTTTTCTTTAAAACTTTTGACCACAAATGAAATATGTATTTTTTTCCACTGGAATATTTTAAAGCAAAATTAAACAAGAAAATTCAATTTTCTTTTACGAATTAAATTGTATTTCTATGCGTTTACTTTTTGTAAAGAATTTGGTTTTTAAATGAAGAAAATTAAGCATATAATATATTTAATGAAAATACAAATGTCTCGAATTTATTCTTTGTACATTTGGTACCATACAATTGGTAATAAAAGTAGCATACATTAAGATTACTATTTTTTAAGGATACAAGAGTTACAGATGAAAAGAAAAAATATTTTTATGTGATTTAAAAAAAATGTATGTGCAATCTAGTCGTACTATAAACTACAATACGACTGGCCGCAGTGGTCAGGGTGGGGGTTCTTTTTCAGCCCTTGGGAATTAAAAACCTGGTTTTTCCGCGCCTTCAGCGGTCGTTTTTCCAAAAAAAGCTACGTGCGTTCCAAAACGCGTGCTTTCTTCACCAAGGCAAAATAATAGAGGAGCTTTATTACTCCTAACATTTCTAGATCTATACCAGCGGTTCTAAAATTTTTCGAACACATTATTTGTCGAAGATGTATTTTTTAGTTGAATGTAAACACAAAATTTGGACATAAAAAGCAGAATTAAGGTGTATGAACCCTGACATAAATTTTTAAATTAAATTTAAAAAAATAATCAAATTGTTGAACCTGACGGATATCAATAATTTTTTTCATGCGTTTTTCCATTGGTGTAGCAACTGCAGTGTGTCTTTTTCTTGTCAAAAAAACTTGAAAGTCCCCTGCTAAGTAAATAGAAAGATAAAAACATGAATAAAGAATATTCTAGCTACTTTTCATAATTTAGAATGCATGTTTATTTATTTTGTAACCAGAAGTTGTAATACTTTTCTTTATATTTAAATTTAAGTTTTTTACTGGATTTCTTTAATATTTAATAGAAGAAAAAGAGGTCCAGATCTAGTTTGGTAATTGAATAATTGTAAGGATATTTTCAAATGAAGATGAAAAATCCTCGTGAAATGCCTCGCAATGTTCGCTATATAAATTAAAGCTCTGGGTATTTTTTGATAATTTTAAAGATCCTGAAAAATAAAACTGTTTTAATCACATTTCACTTAAAAGTGGACAATAAAACAATTCCTTTTCTTGAAGTGTTAGACAATGTTAGGGTTTCAACAACACTAAAATCTTGGACCTCCATTATCTATATTTGTTAGTTGTTACACAACGTTTCGGTTAGTGCTGTATCTCCAACCGTCTTCAAGTGATAACTAAAAACTATTCCTAAAAGCTACCATTTATATACTATCACTTGTTCACCGAAACTTGACCGAATATCGATACTAGGCTTGCTAAATAGATTGTCGTTGTTTACAATTATTACAGTTTCTTTAAATTTTCTTTTCTTCCAGTGGGTTTCTTTATAAATAGTTTTAGCTTCCGACCCTTGTATGCGATGTTGTTTTGAACAAGCGTGTTCGGTTTTTGTGTTCTTTAACTCTAACTTCGAATGGTCTTTTCGTTTCCCCGAAATATACCTCATCACATTTACAGGGACTTTGGTAGATACAGTCATTATTTAAAACATTGTCTGGTCTCGTCTTAGTAAAAATACTTCTTAGAGTAGTTTGGGATTTAAATGCCTTTTTAATATTATACTTATTTGCAATTCTGCGGATCTTTTCGAGGTTCCTTTAATAAATGGAATTGTCATAAATATTTGGTCATGTGGAGTCTCGTTCAAGTTAGAGTTTTTTGTCTTATTTTGATATTTTTTGATTGTTTCCTTTACCAGTCTCTCACTGTATCCGTTCTGCTTAAGATTCCTAGTTATTTTACTTAGTTCCTCTTGCAGGGATTCCTTAAGGCGCGTTTACACCAAAGTTGACAACTAAAAGTTGACAAAAAATCGTTTGTAGAAAATTAAAAGTTGTGTTTGGCAACAAGTGAAAAACTGAGTTGCCAAAAAGAATTAGTTTTCAAAGAATTTGGCAAAATTTTGGGTTTTAGTTCTCTACTAGTTTTCTACAAGTTTCTTGTGCAAGTCAGCACAGATCTTCCACTTTTAGTTCTCAACTTTTTGATCTTTAGGCCGGGTTTTAAAACCACAAGTAGACAAAAAAATGCTGTTTGTAGAAAACTAAAAAGTTGCGCAACTAAAATTTGATTTCTCAAAAGAGCAACAAGTAGAAAATTTTTTCTAGAAAACTAAGAGTTGCTCTTTCTTAATTTAGAAAACAAGTGGAAACTTGTTGTCAAAGAATTGGCGGAAAGGTTTAGGTAGTAGTTCTCCAATTTTTTTCTACAAGGTGCTTGCGACAACAGATCTTCCACTTTTGTTCTCAACTTTCTTTGATCTCTACCGAGGGGTTTGCGGGAAACCAAAAAAATTAATGGAAGATTTGTTTTCGACAAGTAAAAAAGAAAAAGTTGCTGTATTTTGTAGAAAAAGCAACAAATTGCCGCAATTGTGAAAAACTTAGTTGAAGACTTTGGTATAAACGCGGCGACATCGCGACACTCCGGGGAAACCAAAATTTAGTGGAAGATTTTTTTTCCCCCCCAAAAAGGAAGACAGAAAAAAAATTTCCGTATTTTGAGGAAAAAAAAAAAAATTGCCGCAACTTGTGGAAAACTTATGAAAAAATTTTTTGGGTAAAAAACCCCGGTTTCCGTTACATAAGGTCACTGCACGATTATATACAGGGGTCCGGGGAAAAAAGGAAAACCCGCCGGCCACATTTTTGGGTGGGCCCCAAAAAAGGGGTTTGTTATCCCCTTTTTTTAATTTGGGGCTCGGATTAATTTTTCAGGGCGTCAAAAAAAAGAAAAAAAATCGTTTTTTTTTAAGTCGAGTGTTTCATAAGATATTAAATTAAAATTTGGTGTGACGGGGTTTTTTGGGGAAGAGAAATTTTAAACCCGTTCACGGATTGTTTTTCCCCTTTTTTTAGGGGCCCCCCGCGGTAATTGCATGTGTTAAAAAAAACCCAAAATTTTTGTACCCCCCTATAATAAAGTTCTAGTAAAAATTTAATTATCCAATCTTTTCTTTTTAAAAAAAAATTCTTTTTTAAATGTCGGCCTGAGAATCCGTTTATTAGATATCTTAATTTTAAAATCTGGGGAATTCTTTCTAAACAAATTGGTTGACCTCGAGCACCAGTAACGTTTTACGTACTGTCAAAGTGACAAATTTAAACGCTTCGACGCTCTTAACAAGCTTCTCAATTACTTCTAAAAAAAAATCTACATTTCTTAATTACATATTTGTATTTGGTGTGTTTTCTTACAACTTATAAAACCATAATGGCTCATAGACCAAGAAATGATTTTTGGGAAGTTTTAAATATTATTATAAAATAAATCCCCTTCAATTCTCAACTGGGAAAAAAGTGACTCCAATGCTAGTTTAGCCGCTAGACCCCATGCCCAGACATTCCCAAACCGTTTAAAAACCCAAAGAAAAATTTTTTTTTAAATTTAATTAATTTGCGGTAGGCTCTAGGTGAAACATTGAACAAATTTAATTTAAAAACGGGGGGGGGGGCAAAAATTTTTTTTCCCGATAGATCTGAAAAGGGCCTTTAATAACCATTTTCAAAGATTTTTTTTTAAAAGAATTTTAAAAAAATTTTTTAAAATGGTCGTGAGACCAAAAAGTGTCAGATCTATCTGAAAAAAAAAAATTTTGAAACTTTTACACCGAGTGTTTTTTTTTAAAATTTAAATTTTTTTTTTGAAACCGCCTAAGGGAGACTGGAAGTATCAGCGAAAGACGGAAGGGTTTTTCGGCCGACCTCGTGCGGTTCAACCAGGGCAAGAGGAAGAAATTTTAAGAATTGTCGAAGAATCACCAAACATTCGTACTGGGGGTTTTTTTTAACGGGTGAAAAAATTTGGGGAAAAACCCGAGACACATAATATTTTACGGACAAAAATTTTCCCTTTATTTCAAAAAGTACGGGGCTTTTTCCCCGACGACCCGAGGCAAGACTTGTTTTTTTTGTGGTTATGTGAAAGAATAACAAAAGGGAATAAGAGCGATTCTGTTTACTGACGAACCCACGCCCCAAAAAAAGGGGGCAAATATCCTTTAAAGAAACCCTTATGGGCTGAAGGGGAACCTGGGGCCTATTGGAAAACCCCCCTCGGAAATTTTAAAGTCAATTGGACAGGTTTTTGGGTAACTTTTTTTTGGGGCCTTCATTTTACCAGGTAATTTGACTGGTGATTCATTTCTGTTGTTTCTACAAGAAATACTGCCCGATTTGCTTGATGATTTGCCTTTAAATTTAAAAAAAATCTTTGGTTTCAACTCGACGGTGCTCCGGCTCATTTTGCTATAAATGTTAGGAATTATTTACATCAAGTAGCCCAACCCCCGGGTTTCTGAGATGTTCCCCTTCCGTGGCCACCCCGTTCGCCCGGGGCCCTTTCAAAACCTTTGGTTTTTCAGTCTGGGGATGTATGAAATACTTTGTATATGGTTCCCCTTTTAAACGAGAATCATTTAAAGAGAAAGAATCATTGCAGCTGAAGAGCATTTCAGGTTTTAAAACCCAAAAATTTTTTTAAAACCCTTTGATTTTCTTTATAAAGAGGGCCCCGTTTTTTAAAAAAAATGAATGGAGGTCACGTAGAAAAAATAATTTAGTGTCATTATTCTATGTTTTTATTATAATAAGTAATTTAGCATTAATTTGAAAAAAAAAATTTTGTTTATTTTTTAACTTGTTAAAAAATATCTAGATTTTAAAATTAAGATATCTAATAAACGGATTTCGGGCCGACATTTACTAAGAATACTTTTTTTACAAGAAAAGATTGAATAAAGGGGAATTTTTTTTTGAACTTTATTATAAAGGGGGCAAAAAAAATTTTTGGGATTTTTTAAACATGCAATAGGGGGCAAGGGGGCCCCCTGCAAAAGGATAGCAAATCCGTGAACGGGTTTAATTTTTTGTTCCAAAAAAACCCCCTCACACCAAATTTTAATTTAATCTCTTATAAAAAACTCGACTTACTTCAAAAAAAAAAATTTTTTTTTTCCATTTTTTTCGCCCTGTACATTGAATACCGAGCACCCAATTAAAAAATGGCATAAGAAAGACGCATTAATTTTGGCCACCCTATATGTGGGGGGGATTGGGGCCCCCCTTTTTTCCGGGGACCCGTAGATTACGTATAACCTCCTGTTTTTTTCGTTAGAGTGATTAAAATTCTGATGTAAGTATTGTCCAGTGGGGTAGGTTTTCTGTATACCGAGGTTTGTATATGTCCATTATTTAGTTTTGACTAGAACGTCGTGAAAAGGTATGGCCGAATTTTTCTCCTTCTCCATTGTGAATTTAATTCAAGGTCGGGGGCAATTTAGATGTTTTAAGAAACCTTTGTTTTTGTCAACCGGGCCCAAAAAAAAAGCATCGTCAACATATCTTGGCCAAACTTGTGGTTTCATTAGTCCAGTTTTAATTGCGTTATTCTCAAACCATTCCATATAAATATTTGCTACCACTGGGAAGAGCGATGAACCCATGGGAAGTCCATCATCTTGCGCGTAGTATTCATCTTTCACCTGAAAGTAGAAGAGCCATCTCTCAAATACCTTTGGTCAAAAAAAAAGTTTCCGTGTAATAAGGATTTGAAGTTCATGTCTGGACAATGAATTTGTCGTCAGACCAAAAAGACGTGTGATGACACAAGAGTTGCCGAGGGTTTTGCTTTGTTAATTTATTTTATTTAGATCAAAAAGAAATAATCCATCGCGCTTCATTATTCCGATTTAAGATAAATCGGTTTAATGTCAATTAAATATGCAACATAATACATGTAGAAGGTAATTACACCCTTAAAATCCAATCGCAATTACCACAAAAAAATAATACATTTTACAAAAACCCTTTTTTGTCGAAAATTAATTTTAAAAGAAAAATTTAAAACTTTTTAAATCTTTTGGAACGGGGGTTTTTATCCCACCGCCGTCGCGACGTTAACCGCGTCTCGGTGAGAGTCCGACGGCAGCGTCAGTTTCCGCCATGACGGACGACAGACCTCATCGCGTTCCGCGTTCCAAAGGACGCTCCGCGTCGATTTGCGCCACAGC
>JAHBCN010023840.1:0-12264 GCA_019359885.1 Listronotus oregonensis | reverse complement strand
ATTCTTGTTTTTTACACTAAATTGGCACATAATTTTTTAAAAAACACCTTTTAAAATCTTGTTTTTTTTCTTTTTTAATTTTTTCCATTTAATTCAAACCTCCATTTCATACGTCGGATCGTGGCCGCAACCTGTATACACTAGGGAATCATGGCCCCCCGATTGAAAGTGAAGTTTCCAATTTAAGGGAAAAAAAAGGTGAAAATAAAAAAAATATAAGGTTTTAAAGGGTGTTTATAAAATATTGTGTGCCACTTTATATAAAAATCAAGAATTGTGTAAAAAAAGAAGGGGAATATAGTAAAAATAAGGTTAGTTTGATTTTCAACTTTGATGATGAATATCTCAAAAAACAAACGTTGCCGAAAAAATTTTTTTTCAGATTCGTAATCAGCCCCCCAAAAACCCCCCCAAAAGGAAAATAAAAATTTCCCAAAAAAAATTTAAAAAACCGGAAAAAAAGAGGAAAAAAAAAGGAAAAAAAAATTTTTGGGGGGAAAAAACAATTTTTTAAAATTTTTGTTTTTTCAAATTCAAAAAAAAAACGCAATTTTCTGGACAGTTACTTAAACCCGTTTTTAAACCCAAATTTTGGATAGGGGTTTTTTTGGGGCGCTGATAATAACCAAAAAAAAATAGAAACGTTTTGTTTTCTAAATATCCATTTCAGAGTTAAAAATCAAACTTACCCATTTACCTATGCCTCCTTCTTTTTGCACATTTTTTTTCCACACTACTTAAATTAGCACACAATATTTCAGGGTTCGAGGATATATAAGTATATCAATGGATATATAATAATGATATATATCCGATATACAGTGTGTCTACTTATTACTTAAGTTGGAAACATATGAAAAACTTTTTTATTATTAACTTAACGAAAAAAAACTTCTTTTTAAAAAGTTCTGCATGGTCCAAAACTTAAAATGCCGTATACGAGGTTTGTCAAAAAATATGAATTTTACTCAAGAGTAAAGTACCTTTATTTTTTACAATACAGACGAATGTTAAATAGTAAAGTTATTTTGAATTAAAAGTTATATTCAAATATGCAATTACAGCCATTTAGCATAAAAATTTAGGATTGGTAATTATTTACTAATGATTTTTCTATTTTTTCTTCACGATTTAGTAAATTTGCCATTTTTACTGTAATTTTACAAATACGAACTCATTCTGACATACACAATGTCAAATATTTCATGTCAGTGCATCCTAGATTACGTTTACTTGTATCAAGCCAGAACATTTAATACGGAATTATTAGTACATAATCGCCAATCCTAAATTTTCATGATAAATAGCTGTATATTTGAATATAACTTTTAATTTAAAATAAATTTACTTTAAAACATTCTTCTGTATTGTAAAAAATAAAGGTACTTTACTCTTGAGTAAAATTCATATTTTTTGACAAACCTCGTATACAGCTTAAAAAAATTGATATCTAATAGTTGCATTTTAAGTTTTGGACCATGCAGAACTCTTTATAAAGAATAACTTTTTTTCGTAAACTTAATAATACAAAAGTTTTCCATATGGTTCCAACTTAAGTAGACACACTGTAAATCCGATATATATCAAATGATTTTTTATGATATATATCAATACAAAAATGGTTTAAAAATTTTATATTATTAAGTAATTTCTGGCGTTTGTTACTGTATTTCTACTTCCCAAATATAAATGACGTTGGAGTAGAGTTAAAACATACTCCCTAATAGTAAGTTCTAATCCAAAAATGACAACACTTTTGCCGGCATTTATGGCGTCAGTCGTGCCAAAAAAAATTCGTTACGAAAGAGTAACTTTTTTTGTGTTTATTCCATTATTTTTTACAAAGAAAGTAATTGACAAAGTGCAGAAACGATTTTATTTAATTAATAAGAATTTAAGAAGCATTAAATAACTTTTGTATTAAGAGTGCATTTACGCTACACCTTAGGGGTCGGGCGAAAGGACGTGGAGACGGTGGGCGGAGACTAACAAACTCCCACACCACAATTTTCGTATAGCCGCATTAAAAATATTATATTTTATTTAGGTTCTTCCAGATTCGGTGTATCGATGCGATGTTGTTTCCGATTTTTCACTTAACTGACATAAATTATACACCATTTTAAAGGTAAAGAAATAATCTATGCCTCTGCTGTAGCGGATTTTTGAAATATGTGTCGAGTTAAAAGAAAATAGTATCTAAACATAACCGATTTTAGGGTGACTTTCACTCAAGGAAATATTAAAAACTAAATCCAAATTTAAGAAACTATTACAGCAGAAGCCTAGATTTAAGTGTTGGCTTTCATATAGTTTTTGAAAATTATTGATAACTTATACCGTTTTTGAGAAAAACATTATGCCCCGAACCCCAAATTCATATCAAACATTTAATATATATCGGATATATATCATAAATATCCGATATTTTGACCTTGACCTTTACCTTATTTTATTTATATTTTGATTATTAACCTTTTCCATATTTTATAAATTCCTTTTAAAAACCTGTTTTTCCATTTATGTATTTAATTTTTTTTTATTTAATTGCAAATCTTTACTTTCAAACGCCGGAACCATGAGATTTTTCAGCAAACATGGTCGCCCCGTTTGAAAGTGAGGCTTCGCAATATAATGGAAAAAAGGTGTAAAATAAACATAAAAAATGGTTTTTAAAAGGTGTTTATAAAAATTTGTGTGTCAAATTCAGTGTAAAAGTCATAAATTGTGTGTAAAAAAGGAGGGGGAATATAGTGAAAATGAGGTTAGTTTAATTTTCAACTTTGATGATGAATATCTCGTGGTTAGGGTTTGGTTAAAATCGGATTTCAGGCAACTTTCGAGAAAATTACCAAAAAAGTAAACAGAACTTCGTGTTTTAGAAATTATGCGTTCCGCGTAAGATCGCGTTGAATTTTATAATAAAGGGCGAGCTAATATGGCTAAATACGTGATTTATTGCGCAGGATTCCAAAATTGGAAAGAAGGTCACTTTTGAGGAGTTTCCTGTAAACTTGCTTAGCTTTGTGAACCTATCGATATTTTGAACAAAAGTCGGTAGAAGCCGTAAACCCTGAAGAGTCTTTGAATTAAAATGTAAACCGATAGTATTTATCCTTATTATAGTTGGTATGATTCTCTATCTCATACAAAATTCTTTAATTATGTACAGGGTGTCCCAAATTCGAGGGTGACCATTGGGATCTTGGAAACTATTAGAGATACAAAAAGTTTAAATTGTGGCAAAGTTGCGCAATTTGGTGCTTAATCAAATAATGTTTAAAAATTAAGAAAATTTTGACTACTTTCGAAAATATACGAAAAAAAAACAAAATTTTTAAAATTGATTTTTATTTTTTCCTGACTTTATTTGAAAAGATTCTATGAAATAAATTACACTTTTGTGTTGCCACTTTTTTTTTCTACAAAATGGCTCTATTAGTTTTTGAACCCGACGTTTCAATTTTTTGGGCCCATCATCAACTTCATTTTTTTAAATACGGACCTGCATGTTTTATTTCTGATTCTGAAAGGGCTCATCATTCTTAAAACGGACATGTATCACACTTCTTATGTTATTAAACGTTTCGACGTAAAATTACATCATCAAGCATAAATCTGCTTTTATACTAAAAAAAAGTTACTTTTTGAAAAACAGGAACCAAATCAGACGATCTAAAATTACTTTAAAAAAAGTATTGCCCTAAAGCAACAATAAAATCCACTAATAACAAAGATACAATATAACAATACATAATAGTTAATCACTTCTCGCTACGACTTCTACATATACATATGGCAAAAAGAGACAAAATTTAAATGCTAAAATAAAGGTGGCTATGAAACAAAACATACCCACGCTAAGCCAATATGACCGACTATTGTTGATAGCTATTGATTAATATTGTAATAGCTATTTTTTGCTTTTGTAATCTTATAGTAGAAAATATGTTTTCCAATATGGAGAAGCGCGATATGTTACGTATTTATTACATTTCAAATAGAAACTCTAGAATTTCTAGTTAACAATATCTAAACCAATATCCCGAGCGAGTGCAACCGCATGAAAATTTGTTTGCTAAACTGGATAAAAACTTGGCGGAATTTGGAAGCTTTAGCAAGCCTAGAAGGAAATATGGGCGTCGAATTGATCCGGAGGAAGAAGAAAATATTTTGAATGCGGTAAGATTTTAGACCTGTAATTGACTAAATTTCGCTATTTCCGTTTTTCTATTTTAAGGTTAATAATGCTCCTCGCAGCTCAACTAGGCATTTTGAAAATGAGCTACGAACACCTAGAATGCGAATATGGTGAACATTAAATTCAAATAATTATCGACCTTATAAAATCCATCTAAGCCAAACACTTAGACCTGGTGATGAAATCAGCAGACTGAATTTTTGTAATTGGCTTCAGAATAAACTTGAAGAAGACAACGATTTTCTGTCAAAAGTAATCTGGACTGACGAGTGTAATTTCTCAACTCACGGTTTATTTAACAGACATAATGAACATTATTGGTCGATAGATCATCCCCGACAACATCAAGAAGTCAGACCACAGGGGCGAACTTCTTTTAACGTGTGGGTCGCCATGTGGAATAATAAAGTTATCGGTCCTATAATATACCAGGGTAGCTCAACGTTCGAAAGATATAGAGAATTAATATTAAATAATATTCTCGAGCAGTTTGAAGACGAGCCACTAAATATTGTGCGGGGGTTATGGTGGCAAGAGGACGGCGCCCCTCCTCACAATGGACGGGAAATAACAAACAGTTTAAATATGCTGTTTCTAAATAAATGAATTAGAAACCAGGGACCTGTACGATGGTTTGCTAGAAGTCCAGACTTAAATCCACTGGACTTTTTATGGGGATATTTACAAAATCGTTTGTATCGTGAGATATCAAATGACGTATTTGAACTGCGACAAAATTTAATTCGAGAAATTGGAGCTATTCCTCCTAGGTTCATTCAACGATCAATACTAAAATTACAAAGCCTTAGTGCAAGATGCATTCAAGCGGAGGCTTTTTAAGTTTGTTTACCTATGTGTTATTGTTTTACGCTATTGAAGATTTCTTAATCATTTAATAACATAACAAATGTCTGTTAGTTGATTTTGTTTTTTTACGGCAATGAAAATATTTTAAGTTATTTTAGATCGTTTGATTTGATACCTGTTTTTAAAAAAGCAACGCATTTTTTTTTAGTATGAAGGCAGATTTATGCTTGATGATGTAATTTTACGTCGAAACGTTTAATAACATAAGAAGTGTGATACATGTCTGTTTTAAGAATGACGAGCCCTTTTGAAATCCGAAATAAAACATGCAGGTCCGTATTTAAAAAAATGAAGTTGATGATGGGCCCAAAAAATTGAAACGTCGGGTTCAAAAACTAATAATGCCATTTTGTAGAAAAGAAAAAGTGGCAATACAAAAGTGTAATTTATTTCATAAAATCTGTTCAAATAAAGTCAGGAAAAAATAAAAATAAATTTTAAAAATTTCGTTTTTTTTCGTATATTTCCGAAAGTAGTCAAAATTTTCTTAATTTTTAAACATCATTTGATTGAGCACCAAATTGCGCAACTTTGCCACAATTTAAATTTTTTTGTATCTCTTATAGTTTCCCAATGGTCACCCTCGAATTTGGGACACCCTGTACATACAATAGTGATAACAATACTTGGACGAAGATGACCTATGAGACTTTTCAGAAAAAGCAGACGCCTATTTTTAGCAGTCTTGTAGCAACATCATCAGCTCATCAGCTCCTTTTCGATATTAGATTAAATTTTGCTTTTATTACAACACATATCCGCTCTGGAGTTCTTCATCACCAGGATGTAATTGCGATTTTAGTGAACAGCTTTCGAAACGCTTTAGCCGAGCTGTAAGATATGAAGCTTATCCCTTGGAGACAGAAGTCAGTGAATGCCCCATTGGTACCTACCTACCTACCTACTACCAGTTTTATCATAAAAAAAACACATTTTTTTCTCGTATTCTAAAATTTAATCAATACAATAAATACTATACAATTAAGTCTTACGAGCTAAAAATCCTAAATATGGCCTTTTCGATGATAAAATTCTTCTTTGCTTACGTACTAAATATATCACATAGAGGATCACTTACAACAATAAGTAAAATTGCACTAATTTGTGTAAATCTATTGTGGAACGTTACCACATGGGTACTTTGTTTTTTTCAGTTGGAGATTCGTACCTATAAAGAAAAAAAAATAGATTAACGTTCTGTGCTGTTTCAGCTAGACATGATAGAAATACGTATATGTGGAGTCAGAGCTGGGTAGGAATCAAATCCTTTTGGAATCGAATCCAGGAATCGATTCCTTTTTAAGGATCTGGCTGGCATCGATTATTTTTTAAAAATAGGTTCCGTGATCCGGATTCTTTTTATAATTTTAAAATGATCCGAAATCGATTCCTTTTTAAAAGGATCCGATTCCAAAAAGGAATCAATTCCTTATATTTCTAGTTTGAGACAAATGCCAATATCCGCCATTTTAAATACGCTATTCCAAATTTTTAAATTTTCACCCAAGATTCTGAATTTCCAAATTTTGACCTAGAATTTGGCCTAGAATTCTTATATCCCGAATCTGAAGCAAATTGGTTCATAAATGCCAAAATCCGCCATTTTAAATCTTTCAATTTAAAATGGCGGATTTTTACCTAAGATTCTTAAACAGCATCAAATTGATTTTTGGAAATTAAGATAAAGAATTTTAAAACATCTGCCTCTTAAGAACTTAAAATAAGGAAACACACATAACATGTGATTTTTAACTAAAATTTGTTGTTTTTTAGGTCCGGAAAAACAACATTTACATAAAACTTTTTTTTTCGTAACCATAGAGTGTGACATTTAAAAACGTGCATATGTTACTGTAAAAGTTCGAAAATGGCTGAATGTCGATATTCACCGGTGAATGTCAAATGTTAAAAAAAGAACTGAACGAAAACTAACCAAAACTAACAACTTTGGTGCGTTCTGGTTAAAACTAATAATTTTGGTTAGTTGTGGTTGGTTTTGGTTAGTTGTCGTTCAGTTTTTTTTTTAATTTTTGACATTCTCCGGTGAATATCGATCAATTTCGGACTTTTACGGTTACACATACATTTTACTTAAATTTATATTAAGAGTTTTGATTGCTCGATCTTCATAATTTTTGTTATCCTGAGATAGCCCTGAGGGACTTTTAAATGGGACATTAAATTATTTCTATTTAAGGTGTCATCCAAAAATAAATTAAAAATTTTAATACATTTTTATATTCGGTAGGCAGAGAAATTATTAAACGGTATAGTCTGTCTCAAAGTATACCGTGTTAGCTCTTGCCTTCATTTATGGATTATACCTGCCGACAGCAATAAAACTGCGGATCGGTAGGTATTAAAGGACAGAACATTAGGGACGTACTTTAATAATATAAAGGTTTATAATTTATTGTTTATTTAGGTAAGTATAATCTTAAAATTACATTAAGAAATTAAATATATGCATAGTTTTAATAAATTTATAACTGCATTATCTATACATAATTACATTTTTAATCTAAATATCTAAATCTAATTCTGTTTCACTATCAGAGTCATCATTTAGATTAATTACAATAGGATTTATGTTGTTTTGGATAGAAATGTAAGAGTCCTCAATTTTTATAATGTGCTGTAGTGAATTTTTTCAGCTCTCAACTGGTATGTTGATAATTACATTTTTTATTAAATTTATAACACTGGGACTTAAAGTAGGTGTAACATTTTCTGCTCTGATCTTTGATTTTACTTGGTTCCACAAATGCTCTATGGGGTTAAACATACAGTGATACGGAGGAAGCCGTAAGACAGTATGCCCAGTCTGTTCAGCCAAATTATCACATACATATTGTTTTTTAATTGCATATGAATTTAGAACTTCCAAAAGATGCGTATTTTTGTAACTGAATTTAAAATAAATATCATTTTCTAACAAATATTCCTGGATTTCAGTTTTTGAACTTGCGTTATCCACGACAATAACACTGTTGTTTGGAATATTTTTTAAAAGATAATTTGGAAACCAGTTTTCAAAAAGTTCTGCACTTGTATCCTCATGATAATCCAAGCTAGAATCCTTAATATTCTTTGCAGACAACAGCAAGCAGTTTGGGACGAATCCGTCTTCTGAACCAGCGTGTATTATGGTAATGCGTTTTCCTTTATTTGAAGGTGCTTTCGTCTGACAGTTTTGACTGGAATCAACCCATCCTTTGGATACTGTGTCGTGTGTATCGAACCATGTTTCATCGAGGTAAATTATGGATCTGTTTTCTAACCTATATCTTTTAATTTCTTGAAGGTAATTTAATCTCCAAGTGCGTAATCTGTGCGATTCCATTACTACTTGTCTTTTGTCTATTTTGCTGTATTTAAATCCCATTTTACAAACAACTCTATGGAGGGTGGCACGGCTAATATTTATATTGGTTTCGTCTTCGTCTAGCTTCTTTTTCAGTTTATCCAAGGTACGAATAACTCCGATTTCATAAAGACAATAAATTTTCCTTCTTATTAGGTCCTGATCACTATTGTCTATACGGTGGGATTAAAAATCACTACGTTTTTTTCTTTTGTTCAATTCTTCACTAATAATAATATCCCTTATCGATGATATTGGAGTTTTTGTAAGTAGACAGGTTTCTTTTAAAGCTTCTTGTTTAATTAGACCTGTACTGATTAAAGTTTCATACACATTTTTCACAACCTGCATGTTTTGCATCTAATGACAAATGATTTCGACGCGAAATAGTTATATTCTCGTAAAACAACTTTTTCGAAACGCACAGTAAAAACGGTTATTCAACACTGCCACTTGAATATTAGCCAAAATATTTATATGCCTAATGGTTAATACTCAAGAAATACCTGGCCCACCCCTGCCCTTATGAACAAATGGGATTACCCAATAACAATAGGTAATAAAATCGTTAAAGGTTTATTGGGGTATGGTCCGTCAAAAGCCATAACGATATACTTTGAGACAGACTATACTGGTGAAACTTTCTGTAAAATTATCATGAGATGTCCCATTTATAAGTCGCTTAAGGTTATCTCAAGAATCATATTTAAAAACCCTATGAAAATCTAGCATTGCAAGTTTTAACAGTTCGCAAAAATGTTCCATTTAAGGGTGGATTCATGTTGCTCTCAAAAATAACATATTCAAATTTGAAGAATATTTACCAAAAACTAATTTGGTTAGGAGTTACAGCACTTTCAAATGAGGCTAAAATCAAATATCGCGGCTCGGGCTCCGTGCTACTGACGTTTGATTAATCATCTGGATTATGTACTATCATTCGTATCGTAGTTACGATTTGTAATTATAAAACCTAAGGGTGATCCGGATTCGTGATCCGATAAATAGGAATGGGATTCCCTGGATTTAATACCTATTTTACTTAAAAAGGTATCGTGATTCGTATTGGTGATTCGATTCCTTTCCGAGGATCCGGATCCGTGAATCGATTCCTTTTTAAAAGGATCCGATTCAGCGTTGTGTGGAGTCTTTTTTTTATTTGTGGCTTTCCCCGTATTAAAAAATTGTGAAAAAGCTATCTTGTGTATTTTTCCCGTAGAATTCTTAACACTTGACAATGTATTAACCATAATGCGCCGCTAAAAACTGATGAAGATACTGTTTCTTAATGGCATATTTCTTGTTACACCGCGCTTTTTAGACATCTTCAGCGCCTTTTTCTCGAAAACCAACAAAGATAGATAGATATATGATACAATGAAGGCTTTATAGTAGGAATGACTTGTTGAATCTGAATCCAAAAAATATACAGGGTGTTCTATTTAATTTATCAAATGTTCGACAAATGCTGTTATCTAAAATCGAAATATAATGACATAATAAATCACTGAAAAGTCCTCGGTGCGTACACGCCAAAAGAAACATTATTCAAAAGGACCGCTATGGTCCTGGTCCCGGGAAATAGAGGCTGAGCCTGCTCAGTCCTATTGACCACTCTGAACTAGCAGATGGCCTAAAACAGGAAAAAGGAAAACCCAAAAAAAAATATTTATCTAAATAGTTATGTACGTTTCGATGGCAAATCTGACACCACCGTGCCCCATTGAATCTATTCCACTTAATTAAAATTGTTAAAATTTTCATAAAAATTGTAGATATTCTGATATTGTTCTTAAAATTTTTAAAGTAAATGGGGATTCTTCTTTTCTCTGCTTCAAGCGATCCGCTAGTTCAGGAAAGCCAATAGGACTGAGCAGGCTTAGTCTCTATACCACGGGACCAGGACCGAAACGGTCCCATTGTATTAAGTTTATCTTAGCTTGTACTTGCGAGAACTTTTCAATAAATTAATCCACCACAACAAGATAGAACATTAACACTAAACTCTTGTCTTTATTTGTTAATTTATACACAACGTTTCGGTTAGTGATGAATCTCCAACAGTTTTCAAGTGATAACTAATAACTATTCTTTAAAGCTTAGACTATATACTATTCGTTGTTCGCCGAAGCTTGACCGATTTTTCACATTCAGCAACCAGATATTCGGAATGTCGATACTAGGTTTGCTAAATACATTTTGGTTGTTTGCAATTATTGCAGCTTCTTACAATTTTATTTTCTTCGAATGGGTTTCTTTATGAATAATATTTGCTTCCGACCATTGTATGCGGTATTGTTTTGATTATGCGTGTTCCGTAATCCCTGATTTCGACGTTTCACCTCGTTTTGTTTGGTCCGATCTTGTCTTAGTAAGAATACATCTTAGAGTGGTTTGAAATTTAAATGCTTTTTTAAAATTATACTTATTTGCTATCCTGTGGCGGGAGGGTTAGGTGTTTTGTATACCGAGGTGTGTATGTGACCATTATTTCGTTTGACTAAAACGCCGAATTTTGCTCCTTCTTCATTGTGAATTTGATACAGGGTTGGAGACAATTAAGTTGTTTTAAGAAACCTTCAAGTTTTTCGTTAAAACAACACCGCATACAATGGTCGGAAGCAAAAATTTTTCTTAAAGAAACTTATACTAAAATTTTAAAGCGAAATGTATTTACTCAAAGTTACTTGTTGTCACCCAGTGTACTTTATGGAGTTTTTTTTTTCAATTTAAAGTCCTGTATGGTTAAATAAATTTAAAGTAAAAAATAATATACTTATGTTTTAATTATAGTTTTTAAATCTTTATCCACCTTGTTTTTAAATAAATTTCTTGACACCACGTGACAAAAAATCTGCTCGCTCCGAGATAAAAGCTGTATTTTAGCCATTTAGCGCTGTTCAGCGGCGTAAAGATCGGTAAGGAATGACATTCGAACGATCAAACCATAACATCATTTACAGCTGAACTTGCAGCATCTCAACGGCAGTCTCAAAAGACGCCGTTAAGGCAATAATTTAACGGTTGACAGAAGTGACATAGACAAGTGAAAAGTGGTGGTTTTTCTTGTCGAATTAAATGTAGTTTTTCGGATTTGTATATATTTTAGTATTATCTAAGTAAAAAGCTGTTGCTTTGATAATTTCCCTAGCAAGTTCGCTGATGTACACAATAAAAAGGATTGTCCTCAGTATTAAACCTTGTGTTATTTTACTCCTTTTTATTGGTTCGTTTTTAAAAGCGTCTCATTTTTTTGTATTCAGTTTAGGTAACAACAGAAATAACTTTATTCTATGGTTACTAAAAATAATTAAAAAATTCTTTTTATTGCAACGCTTTGAAAAAAATAAGGTGTAAGAAATGTTAGAAAAAGTTAATTTAGTGTCGTTTCCCTTCAATTTCAATTCATATAATTTTCTTAAGTTAACTGTATTTAAATTCTACGACAATATTACACAAGGTGGCTGTTTAGTCCTTGTTGGATGACCCTGTACAAGCCGTAGAAAATCTTTTCATCAGTTACCTTACCTGTAGATATTTTTATTGTGAGGGGTCTCACGAGGCGAATAGGACGATATAATCGAATCGTCATCAAGTTGATCGATGTTCGTACTTTTATTTCTGGATCTACTCGACTCTCTATAAGAGTACCGCCACGGCGCTCCCGCCAATTCGAAATTTTGCTTTCCAGTTATGCTACTGCTACCTTTGGACGATTCGGGTTTCTCTTCTTTTTGCTTTGAAGACAGTCTTCTGCAAAATAAAATTAATCAGCAGATATTATAAACATTTAGAATATCAATAGGTATCTTAATAATTAAGCATGTCTGCT
>JAHBCN010023839.1:0-12274 GCA_019359885.1 Listronotus oregonensis | reverse complement strand
AAGGCTAAGACATGGACACCAAATATTTACCCGATGCTACTGGACCTGTTAAAGAAAAATTTTATTATGCCCCCCCACCAGGGAAAAATTGGACTCTCGAAAGCAAATCTTCTATTTGTTTTTTTTTTGTAAGTTTGATAAAATTTTATTGTCAAATCCCAAATTTCGCAAAAATACCTACATATTGCTTAAAAAATTGGGAGGCATCGGGAAAAATAATTTGTTGGGGTAAAAAAATTTCAGATTTTAAAAATTTAAAGATTTTTTCCTGGAGGGGAGGTTTCCAAAAAAACATATTTTTTTTGCAAAATTCCAAAATGAAAATTTTCTTTACCAAAGTGTTCCGTTGAGGCCAATAGTATCTGGTAAACATTATTTTTTGGGGAGCCCCCGTCTCTTTTTTTTTGAAAAAAAATTTTTTAAAAATTTCCCTTGCCTCTTGTTGTATGACAAATTTATCACATCCGAACCTGATCCATCCATAAAAAACCTTAGTTATTTTTATTAACCACTTTTGGTATAAATTATTTGATTGATTTTTTTTACCTACCAGCTTAGAGAGATGCCTAGGCTGTCATACTTAAAGCTGTATTTGATCTTGGTTTATTTACAAAACATTGCAGTTTTTTAACCAATATTTTATTTTTTTCAGTCAGCTTCGGTCAGTGTCATATTAGACAATGAGAAGGTCAGTGGAGTATTTGGTTTACTGTTGCCTACCCTTTGTTGTAAATGTTTTTCCTATCTTTCAAACCTTTATCATCTTAAAATGATTTTGGAGCGATTTGTTTTGGGAGCCGTACAGGGTCATTAACGAGGATTGATCAGGGCCAGGCTTTCTTTGTAATAAAAATAATGGGAAATAGCCAATTTGTGTATTTTTTCCCTAGAATTGAGTACTAAAGAAAAGTTTTAAAATTATTTTAAATTTTTAAAATAAACAAAAGATATATGACTTAAAAAATTTCAAGACACCTTATTTTTGGTTTGTTTCTGTTGTTGTTATTTATTGTTGTTTTTAAATTTTTTGATATGTTTCAATATAGGTCAATGACTAAAGACCTGAAAGTCCCCAAAAGGGTGTAAATTGGCCCAATTTTGGGGTCGGGGGCCTTTGAGCGAAAAATTATTCCGACGTGGTAACCCGCGAAAAGGGCCCCCCAAAAAAAAAAAAATTAGTTCCCCAAATATCTCCCAAAAAATATGCGAATTAAAGAATTTTTGTTCAACAAAAATTAAGATCACCTTGAAATTTCAAAAATGGTCCTTACTTTTTTTTTCGCAACACCAATTTTTTTTGAAAAAACGGCCAAAAAATCGATAATACCCACACTGAATGTTGTGGAAGTAGTAGTTTCTTACTAAAAATGCAGATGGGCAAAAAAATTTTTTTATCAAAACGCAAGAAAGATGTAAAGGGAAATTTTCTGGAATCATTGAACACCTGCAAAGGTCTCATTATAAAAAAGAAATATTAATAACAAACATTTTTTTTTCAAAAAATAGCAATAAATCAATGAATCAAATATTGTGAAAAAAAACTTTGACTGCTTTATTAAATATTCTAGAAAATTCAGAATGGACCCAAACTCATATGCAATGATAAGTACCGGTTTTTCCATTCCAATAAACTTTGAATGATTAAAAATGTACATTTTTGGGAGTAAGGGAAAATTCTCCGCCCGCTTATAAGAATCCATGAAGATAGCGGCATTCTAGCGTAGAGCGGCAGCTAAAAGGAGCGGATTTTTGGCCCCTTTTTAAAAAACTATCGATTCTCATCATAATCATAATTTTCGGGCCCGGGGGCCATCTTCACCCCTTTTCCCCACCAGTTAAGGTTGATAAATTTTTTTGGAAAGCACCCGGAAACCTAAAAATTTGGGACACAAGGAAAAACTGTACAGTTTTTTAAAGCTTTGTCCCTTTATTTACTCGACTAAAAAAATTTAAAAGAAAAAAAATATAGGCTTTTATTTGCAGGTACTAAAAAAAAGAAAATAATCTTAAAATTATACAAACTATCAATTTATTACCTTACATAATTTATGTAATGTAAAAATTTTGGGGTTGATTTAATTTAAAGTTTTTTTTTTTTTTTAGTACTTTAAACAAAAGTTTGTTCTTCTAATTTTTTCCAAAAAAAACCATTAATGAAGGTGTCTACCTTTAAAAAAAAAACGTTAATTTCATGTTCATACCCCCTTTGTTTAAATTTAAAATTTTCTTGGGTTTTTTTTAGGTTCTACGAAAAAAGTACAGGGTTTTTTACTTTTTTTTTTTTAAAAAAAAAAAAACCCACAGCCCCTTTTTAGTCCTTGTTTGATGAATTAATCGTAAACAAAAAAAAATAATACGAAATCTTAAATATCTCTTATACAATTTAAAAAATTTTTAAATTGGATGAAAAAAAAATTAAAAATAATGGGAACCATATTTACGATTTTTTTTTTTAAATTTTGATTTTACCACTAATATTAAAAATTTTTTTTAAAATTGTAATGAAATTTCCAATAAGGTAAGAAAAAAAAATTTTGTTTAGCAATTATATAACGTTTTAAATTATTTTTAAAATAATGAGGTTTTTGAAAACAAAAGTTATTTTTTTACAAATTTTTCTTTAAGAAAATATATGAAAAACTAAAAATTTTTTTTTAAAAAATATTATTAAAAAAAAATTTTTTCTTACATTTTAAGATGATTAGGTTTTTTAAGAAATTTTAACGTCTGCTGTAACCAAACTATTTCTCGGTATACTTAGCATATTGCCAGTTTTTTATAGCTAAAAGAAAATTGGGGGAAGTTTTTTGAAAAATTCAAAAAATAATCGGGGGTTTTTTAAAAATGAAAACCCTAATTAGATTTATAGTTGGTTTATGTAATTTGCAACAAATCGTGTTAGAGGGTGGCTCAAAGTTTAAATTTGCAAATTTACACAAATTTACATACCTGTAAACTGGGTGGCCAAAAAAATGACTAATTGTAAAACCTGAAATATCTTATAGATTTTTTCCAATGCAAAATATTTTTAATTGTTTTTTTTGTTCATGTTATCAATTATAGTAAACAAATACCCCTTTTTTTTACTTTCATATACGGGGGCCAAAAAAACTCTTATTGCAAATGTCCCCAAAAAATAAAAAAAAAAAATTGTATTACAAATTGTACAAATTAAAAAAACTAAAACTACTACACTTTAGTCAAGGGGTAAAAAACCTCCCAGGCGTCGCACACCCCAAATTTAAAATTCAACTTTTTTTAAACATTCTTTTTGGATACCTTAATACAGAGGATAAAAAACAATTTCAAAAAACAAACTATTTTGTATTAAAATGCTATTCTATTTGATAAGAAACTCAAAATGCATTTTATTTTTTAAAAAAAAAGTATAACCTATTGTCAAATGCCAGGCTTTTTAAACACTTTTTTTTAAACAGATCTACATTTTTTAATATTACGTTGTTGTTTACATAAGTAACTTTAAAAAAATAATATTTTTTTTTTTTAAAAAAAAAAAACTACCAAATAAAAAAATTAACTGACAAAATGTCACAAATGACAGCTGTCATCCTGTCAGGACCGTTTAGTTTAAAAATAAAAAAAAAAATTTTTTTTAGTTTGCACTGACTTTAAAAATGATATTATGTCTGGATTAAGAATATATAGGGGTGTGTCATAATAAAATTGTAAAAATTTTGTTTAAAATTTTTGGGGCGGGCGGAATTTTTCCCCGCAAGGGTTGTCCCCCAAAAAAAAAATGCATTTTATACATCCATTTCCCAAAAAAAGTAAAGTTTGTTTTCCCTAAAATGTTTTTTTACCCCCAGTAAAAAAAAAAAAATGTGGAGAGGTACTACTTAATAAGATCTTTGATTTGAGGTACCAAAAAGGGGGGAAGAAAAAATTTTTCATCTTTAAAGTTGGGGGGGGGGGTTTTTTGTAAACCCGATGTACACAAATTTACACAAAATTACAATTTTTAACATTTTTTTTTTTGAGATATTTGCATTAGAATTTTTTAAGTTGACACCCCTTTTAAATTTTTGGGGTTTTTTGGTCAGATAGATCACTTTGATTCTTCGGGTAAAAAATTTTTTTAAAAAAAAAAAAGGGTAATTCTGTTTTTTAAAAAATAAAAATACAAAACTCAAAAATTACATCATATATTATTTAATTAAATTATTATGAATTTTTTTTAAATTTTTTTAATTTTTTTTTTTGAAATGGATATTTTTTTTTTTTTTAAAAAAAAAGTAAGGAGGATTTCTTTTTTAAAATTTTTCATTTTCCCCGTAATTATCTTAGCTATAAGTGGTAACCAATTATTATATGAAATACTGGAAAACCTAGCAACATTTTTTATAGTTTAATATAAAAGTTTTTTATCTATTTAAATTTTTTAGTATTCTTGTTGCAGGGCCAGAGAATTATAATTTTTTTTGTAGTTTGTAATTAATATCAGTATCCAAAATAATAAATATGAAATCAAAATATGTTAATTTGCATTTGTATAATAAAATAAGTGATAAATATGATATATATATATATATATATATATATATATATATATATATATATAAAACAGTGTGACCAGTAAAGTCCCATCATAGGGGTTTTTTTTTATTAATACTGTATTCGAAATTTGACTTTGGCATCAATTTCGTTCGAAAATAAAAAATTAACCAAAAAAAAAATCAGGGATTCGCATTATCTAAAAAATTTTTTAAATTTTTTTTCCAAAAAAAAAAATTTGGGGGCTAAAATATCAAAAAAGTCTTTAAAAAAAAAGTTTTTCTAAAAAAAATTTTTTTTAGCTCGTATGCAAAATTTGAGCATAAGACAATTTTTTTTTTTTTGCCCATTTTTTTGTAAATTGCACCACGTTGCAAAATAAGATTAAAACCAACCTATATAAAATTTTTACTTTTGAGAATCTTTATTCCAGACACCTTTTTTTTAAAGGGGCGCCGAAATTAAATGTGTGCTGTTCCAAAATCCAAATAGGGTTATTAAAATTTGGCCCCATGTGATGAAAAGTTTATTTGTTTTTGACCCCCGTAAAAGGTAACTCCATAAAATAATTATTTTTTAAAACGTGTTTGTGGCTAAAAGAAAACATATTTTAATTAAGACAAACAGGTACACAGTATCATCAGTAAAGTTTGCATTAAGTGAAAAATACTTTTTTTTTAACTTCACGTAAAGTTTTTATATAGTTTCAACGATTTTATTTAAAAACTCTTTTTAAAATTTGTTATAAAGCTATTTTAAGAAATAAGTCAAAATAGTATTTTATTATTCAAGGCGTATTCAAAAAATTAATTAGTATTGTACCGTACCCTGATGCCCCAAAAAAAAAGTTGGCCGTAAAACAAATGAAAAAAAAAAATCAAAAAGGCTTTGTTTTAATAATGACAGACAAATCGCTTTCGTTTAAAAAGTGATTTTAAAATTTTAAAACTGCATAAAAATTTTAAAAAAAAAGTTAACTTTACGGGAAAAAAAATTTAAATTGTATTAATAGGGGGGAAAAAACAAGTCATCGTAGGAATTTTTTTTAAAAAAGGCATCCAGGAAAAATGTGCAACAGTCTACTGTAAGTAGGTTTTGGTTTAAATCAACTGGATCGGTGGAAAATTCATTTAAAAAATCTCGCAATCCTAAAAAACATAGTGAAGAAGTCCAATTAAATGGGGGCCCAGATGTTGTGGAACATGGCCAAACTAGTATTAGACATGTTTTTGCAGAACTGATGTACAAAGGGAGAGCGAAAAGGGAAAATTTTTTTTTAAAAAAAAAATTTAAACCTTATAAACCTAAATTTATAAATACTCTAAGGAACGAGATTTTGACATACGTTTGGGATTCTCTTTTTGGTACCAGGGGAAAAAGAAGAAGATGTGTCCTTTCCCCCTTTTACGTTTTATGGACCGACGAGGCCACTTTCACTTCAAACGGGTTGTAAGCCCCAAAATTGTGATGGTGGGCTCAAAAAAATCCCAAAAATTTTTTTAATAGAATGCAGGGACCAGTATTCCTTTAAAACAAATGTATGGTGCGGTGTTTTAAACGATCAAGTTGTTGGTCCTTTTTTTTTTTGAGGTAATTTAAATTCTGAAGAGTACCTACGCTTCCTTAACACCGAGATCCTTTTTTAAAATTTTGGAAAAATTTTTGGTACCAGTGTGACGGTGTCCCATCCATAATACAAGACAGGTTCAGGAACGCCTTTTTGGGAAAAATTTGGGGGGAAATTTGGGGCAAAATATGGAAAAATTACTGGCCGGGGCCCGGGGTTTAACCCCACTTGATTTTTTCTTGGGGGGGTTTCCTAAAACAAAAAGTTTAAAACAAAAACCTTTCCTAGGTTTTTTTGAAACGGTGATTCGAAACTGCATTTCAGAAATAAGGCCCCTTAGTATCAGAAACCCCCTTAAAGATGTGTAAAGGGAAGAAAAAATTTTTTTTAAAACGCAATGGTGGGCACACAGAAATGTAATTTTAAATTTTAAGTTTTAAACTTTTTTTTTATTTAATACTTAAAAACCAAAAATGGTTTCTTAAAAATTTAAAAAAATTGAAATTTTACATGCGTTTAATTATAATAATAATTTTTTTTTTATTAAAAAATTTGACTTTTTTTTAAATTTAAAACCCCTTCCTAATATTAATGTATTACTTTTAGACACAAACTACGTTTTCAAAAAAAGCTATTTTATGAAGCTCCCTTTTTACAGGGTTAAAAAAAAATAAACTTTGCATCACATGTGACCAAATTTCAATAGCCCTATTTGGATTTTGTAGAAAAACAAACATTTCATATGACGCTACGAAAACATGTCGGGGAAAAAGCATTGTCAAAACTAAAAATTTTAGGGTTTTTTTTGGGCCTTTTTTAAAATTAAAATTTTTAAAATTTTTAAAAAAATTTTTTTTTTAAAAAAATTAATTTAAAAATTTCCCCCTTTAAAATTTTTATTTTTTTCCCCCTTTTTTTTTTTGGAAAAAAAAAATTTAAAAATTTTTTTTTTTTTACCCCGTCGGAGAAAGTAAAGTTTTTTTTTAAAAAAAAACCCAATTTCCCCCTTTTTTTTTTTTTTTTTTTTTTTTTTTTTTTTTTTTTTTATATATTAAAAAAATTTAAAAAAAAAAAAACGGCTTCAAAAATTTTTTTTTTGGCTTAAAGGGTTTTTGCCAATTTTTTTTTTTTTAATTTAAAAAAAAAAATTTTTTTTTTTTTTTTTAAAAATTTTTTTTTTTTATTTTTTTTTTGAAAATTTTTTGGGTTTAAAACTTTGGCCTAAACCCTGGAAATTTGACAGGTTTTGTCCAACCGGCCACAACTTAAATATATTTTATAAAAATATGTGTACTAAGTCAAAAAAAAATTTTTTTTGGGTTTTTTGAGCCACCCTTTATTTAAAGTAGGTATATAAAGGTGATTTAACTAAAAGGGGGATGAAACTAGCAAATCTTAGAGATGGAAAAAAAAAAAAATCTTTTTTTTTTCGCCCTTTAAAAATCTATGACTACATTTGGAAAATTTTTTAAAAAAAAAAGTTTAACACAAATTTTGCGTGAAAGTTTGATAATATACATCTATTATTGTTTCATAAACTTATCAATAAATATACCCCCCTTTTTAAAGCAACCCAAATTAGAACAATAAAAGGGACGAAGAAGCTTTGCACCACGCAAGAGAAGTTTTGACATTAAAGTAGCTTAAATTTAGTTAATATAGTATGTCAATACAAGCAATTGCGTTTTTTTAATTTTTTTTTTTTGTGTCAAATTTTTGGTATATTTAAATCGAAATACAACTTTTACTTTAAAAAGTAGTGTGCTCGTTTTTAATTTAAAACTGAAAAACCCATTGGCTAATTGGCTACAAAAGTTTAAAAGGAGTTTTTTAAGTTCAGTGTGTTTTTAAACCCCAAAATACTTACTTTTTTTAAAAAAAAAAAGTTAGGGCACGCTGTCATTTTCGTTAATTTTTGACGGCTTTTTTTTATCCCCCCCAAATTTTTTTGTTTTTTTTTTTAAACCAAAAAACCCCCAAGGCGGATTAAGCTAATTTTTTTGGGTTAATTTTAATTTTTTTGGGGAAAAATTTTAACCAAATATTTAAAAATATTTAGCAGAAATCTGTTTTCTTTATTTTTAAACCCTTTTTAAATTTTGGGGTGACTACAGAAAATGCAATTGGGGAAATTTAAAATTTGTATATAATATTCAGAGGTTTATTTTTTTTAAAGGGGGGTTTGGCCAATTTTAAAATTTTAAAAATAAAATTTTTTTTTTTTGAAATAGATACTTTAAAGCTTTTAAAATGTAAGGCAAAGAGAATTAAACCTTTTTTTTTTTTAAATTTTTCGTTTTTTTTGCGGCGGCTCGGTCGTCTCCAAAATGACGGATCATACTCTATACGCTGCTCAACTACTTACCCATTGTTTTTTCTCTTTTTCCCCTAGATGTCGTTAAATATCTGCTGTTATATAGGGCCTGGAATTACAGATTGATGGGAAATAAATTAACATAGTCAAATTTATAATATCTTTATAAACTTTTTTAAAAAAGCATATCTCAAATCACGATTTTTTGTATCGACGACTAGCATAACTAAATCAGTTCTTAATATTTTTGATTGAAATTTTAAACACATCCCGGCATTATTATGCAGTGTACCAAAGAAATTTTCGATAAATTAAGTAAACATTTTTCTAAACAAATAATATATATCCTACGTGCCGCGGAGATCTTGAAATTTTCATGTCGACGGGAAACGGGTACAGCACCGCCATTTCTTAAAATGCTTTAACAAAAATTTGTTTACTTTTCCTTCCTTTCAAAAAAATCGACAAAAATTCGTTTTTTTTTGTCTTGGGGGGCCCAACCCTTTTAAAATTTGTCAACACTTAGATAATTTAGGTTTTAAAAAATGGAAAATTTTTTTTTTATTTCTGGGAATATCAAAAAAAGAAAAAAAAATTTTTTTGGGTTTTTTCCCGAATAAAGATTTTTTTTTTTTTTAAAAAATTATACTTTTTTTTTTTGTTACTATTATTGCGAGAGCAACTAGGGTCTCCATAATAATCTCTAAAAAAAGGATAATTTTTTAAAATAATATATAAATATCTTTATTCTGGAGAAAAAAAAAAATAATGTTTCTTTTTTTGATATTTGAAATCCCAAAAAAAAATATAAAAAAAAAATTTTTATATGGCTAAAATTTTATTTACTTTTTTTATACATATTTTTTTTAAAAAATTTAAAAGGGACCCCCAAAGGGGGCCCACACCAGTAACTATTTTTTTTAAAAAAAAAATTTTTAAAAGTCAATTCAGTTAACAAAACAGAATTTTTTAGTTTCTTATCTGTTTTAAGTAAAAAAAAATCAAATAATTTATGTGCTACATCCGTCCGTCAATAACCAATAAATTTAAAATAACATATATATCTTATAACGGGTTGCCAATGTTTTCAAGTAAGTTTAATTTCCATTTTTATATAATTTCAAAAAAAAATTATTTTATTATAGTACTTTAAACAAATCAATTTTATAAAAAATTTAAAACCCTTTTTTTGTCTTTTCATGTTTTTTGTTACTATTATTGCGAGAGCAGATTTTGCTCTCCATAATAATATCTAAAAAAAAAATATAATTTTTTAAAAATAATATATAAAAATCTTTATTCTGGAGAAAAGCCAAATAATTTTTCTTAGAATAGATGGACTTTGAATTAAAAAAAACTTTCTTACGTGTAATAGTTCATCGATCGGTTTTGAAGCAAATTATATAATATGAGTGTCATATTACTAAAAGTTGTGTTCACTTATTTCATTAATATTGTTTCATTTGATGTGTTATTTATTAAATTATAGGTAATGTGGTAATAATATAAAAAAGTTAAATTTTTTAATTTTTAAGACTAATTTTTTTAAAAATTGGAATAAAAATTACAAAATAACTAGGTGTCTATGCTTTAATCAAGCCTAATAATGATAAAATAAATAGCAAATATATGTTAACATATAAATAAGTATATTTAGTAATTTTAGTAAAGTTACTGATGTGATTAAACGCAAAATATTACATTAAATTCAATAAAGAGTTTATTTATGTATCAAAGTAATATTTAAAACGGCAATTGTGCATTAGGGGGGCTCTCCCTTTTTTTAGACAAAAAAAATTTAAAAAAATTAAGGTATTGACAATTGACAATATTGACAGGTTTTAAATTTTTTTTGAAAGTAAAAGATAGGTATTTTTCAAGTTTTTTTTGCCAAAAAATGCTTCCTTTTTGGTTAAGTAATTTCTAGTGATTTGTTTAATACTTTACTTTAAAAAAACAAATAATTTAAATTTTTTTTTCCAAAAATATTAATTTTTGGTTTTTTCAATTTTTTTATTCAAAAAATTGACATTTTAATTTTTTTTCTTTAAATTATTTTTTTTTTTATTAAACTTAAAGAATAAAAATCCCTTTGAAAAAAAAAATAATCATGTTGATTTTACATCCAAAAAAACTGGAGTCGTGATTTTACACAATTACCTTTAAAACATATTTCTGGTATTAATTAGACCGACATATACTAAATAATTAACCCTTTCATAACTTAACAGTTATTTTTTTAAAAATTTTCTAAACTTGAATAGAAAATGATTAAGTAGTAACAAGTGAAATTCAAACTTTTCGAATATTTTCCCCCCCCAAATTAAATTCAATTACAAACTATACATTTTCTCATTAAAACTTTGAATTACACTTTAACATTGCTAGTAGAGAAGCAACCAAGTTTCTAAATAAGATTAACCATAAAGTTTTACAAAATCAGAACTTTTTCGTTTAAAGTTTTAAAATAATTGTAAAATTGTTTGGTTTTAATATTTCAATTTAGATTAAAAGTTATTTTTATAACAGGTAAACCTAATTTAGTTTAAATTTTATCATAATTGATTTATGCATGATAGCTTTTTCCTTAATAGTGTATAAAATAGCGGTTCATAATTATTTTTTAAATTTTTTTAAAAGTCATTTGAGAGACTTACAGTAACGACGTATAGTAATTTACAAAGGGGATGTCACGACAAATGATCTTAAACCGTATAAAAAAACTTTATAATAAAATTGCCAGTTTTTGTACAAAAAATATGGGTATGCTATTTTTAACGTTTAAAAAATTTTAGTAGGTCATTTTCGTCGTTACCTCCCTAAAAAATTTTTAAATCCTGTTCCAGCCGAGCATGCCAATTAATTTATGTCTTGTTAATGTCAATGTCTTTTTAAAACAGAGGGGCTTATCCAAACATTTAAAACCAGAATTTAATAATAGAACACAAAATTCAATAATAATATTTGAAAATTTGAAAGCAAGGAAGTAGAAAATATTATATACATTTCTCCAGAGTAAAGTGCATTTTCTTTCTTGGGTTTTAATTCCATTCGCTTTGCGTCGTGCATCAAATTATCCGTAGGAGGAAAAAAAACACTTTTCTCCCCTTTTTATTTTCAAATAACTATTTTGAAAAATTGCCGAATATAGATCATGTTTTTTAATATTTTACCGTAACAAAAGTAACCTATTTTTTTTTGTGTCACGGAGAATAACCCATGATCAAAGACAAATTTCTTTCTGAAAAAATTTTTATCCACTTTTAAGCAATGTTTCAATAAAAAGGGTTTAAAGACAAAAAAAAGACATTAATATTTTAAATAAATTCTTAAGGTATGGTATCAGGCCCAGCACTTTTTTCCCGTTTTTTATAATAACCCTTTTAAAATTTTTAGTATGTACTTACATCTTTAGAGTAATGAATTTTATTTTGTTAAATACAGTTTTTTTTTTTATAAATAAGTAAATTCGCATTGTATTTTTTTAAATTTTTTTTTTAATAATTAGTTTTTATTATAGTCTAAGATTTGAATTAGGGACGATCTATACACCCATCTGAAACCGGATCAAATTATTTTATATTAAATATAGGACTTAAACAAATGTATTGGAAAATGGATTGCCAAGTCTATAATTAATTAAAAAAAATTTTTTTTAAAAATTTTGTTTAATATATGTATTTTTTTTTTTTAAATTTTCAAACATGGCAGCATTTGCCCCTGTTTACAACTATACCTTTTTTTCCCCTTAAAACTTTGAATTACACCTTTACCCTATTATGTTAGTAGCAAAATAAAAAATTTCTTATTAAAAACTTTTTACAAAATTAAAAGTTTTTAATTTAAAGTTAGAATATATTTTGAGTAATGTGTTCAGACTA
>JAHBCN010023838.1:0-12328 GCA_019359885.1 Listronotus oregonensis | reverse complement strand
AAATTCTTAATTTGACATGTTTGGCTTATGCCCTACATAGAATATGCGAAATGGTACGTAGCTTTTATCCACTTATTGATACTTTAGTTATCAAGATAAAAAAGTTTTTCCTAAGTCACCTGCCCGTATTACGAATTTTAAAGATATGTGTAATAATGTCGCATTATCGCTACAATCTTCTATTACAAGGTAGGGAATATGGCTATCAGCAGTTAACATATTACCATATAAATTATAATGTGATAAAAAAATTTATCGACAGTTTACAAGATGATGCTTTAAGTGTGAAAAAAAGTAAAGAAGTTATAAATGCACCAAATGTTAAATCTGATTTAAAATTTATTTTTAAAAATTTTGGATATCTTCCGGATGTGATTGAACAGTTATAAAAACAAAATGCCCACCTAGTGCCTTCATCTCAGGTATTTTAAAATACTATAGACAAGCTTAAATCTGTTCCCAACGAAATTGGTGACAAATTAAAATTGTATGTACAAAAAATCTTGGAAAGAAATCCAGGATTTTTAGAAATAAAACATATTTTTGAGGCACTACAAAATAAAAGAACTGACTTGTAAAATAATTTTCGATTTACTCCAGTTACAAGCTGTGATGTCAAAAGGAGCTTTTTTAGACTTAGAGATATTTTAAATTATAAAAAAAACAATTTTACCGAAACCAACTTTGAAAAGACGTTAGTTATATCATGTAATGCAAATAAATTGTAAAACACTTCTGTTATGTTTTCATTTCACATTCTTTTAAATTTATTTATAATTAATATATCCTTAATACGCACGCCAATGAATTTACCAGACATAATAATAAAGATAAAACTCCGGGAGTTGGGACTTTTTTATAGCTAGTCTTATATATATATATATATATATATATATATATATATATATATATATATATATATATATATATATATATATATATATATATATATATATATATATATATATATATATATATATATATATATGCAAAAGTAATTCATTTATTTTTACACTGACTAATAACAAAATATTGAAAACTACTTGACCTATGCAAATAATATTTGGCACAAGGTTAGATTATAAGTGGTAGGCGTCAGCTAGGAAAGGACTTTGGGAAACTTATCCTCTAAAGGTGCAGAATGGGGAGTGAAAGTATATATCGAACTTTGGCACTTCTAAACTAATAAGTATGAAAATTGATCTGTAGGCTATGGATTCCGAATATTTTAACATTCTGAAATACTATCCCTTGGAAGGTTAAAATGCAAATAAAATTTTCTATAAAAAAATTGTCAGTTTTGAAATTGTAAATATGGGAAATGGTAATTAGACTTCTGATTAGCCCGAAAAATAGGAGACGTTCCGAGGGACGGTCCGAGAGGTCCGTCGAGTTATAGGCTCCTACTTCGCTTGCTTATAGTGTGGGTAGGTATCAACCAAACCCCAAAATTGTAGGTGCCAACTTGGTTTCGTTTTCATGAAATCGCCAGTCAAAAAAAAATTGACATTTAATTCGTAAATTTTAATCAATAAAGGCACGTAAAATTTATTTTTTAATTTTTTGCAATTTTTTAATGATAAGTTTTAAATTTTAACAAAATTTATAGTGATGAGCGAGACCGGTCTTGGTCTTGCGGTCTTGCAGCAAGACCGAGACCAAGACCGCCTTCTCGCTTGCAAGACCAAGACCAAGACCGGGGTATGCAAGACCAAGACCGAGGAGTGCGAGACTACGCAAGACCAAGACCGACCTGCAAGACTCTTGCACTTTTGTCACTTTTTTTTTTAATTATAATATTCCATTTTTATATTCAATATACAGAGATATTTCATACAGACATGACAAAAAGTGTCGCGAGCTGCCTAAAACGGCGATTATTCTATGAGTAACAGGTTTTTTAAATAAAATAATAATAAAATTGATCACTTTGTTCTTTTATAAAATTATTTAACAACAATAACTAGTAAATTCAATAACATGTTTTAAAAATAATAAGATTGTGACTCAATGGTCCGACAAAGCTCGATACTCCAAAACTGTTTACGACAGAAAAAAACTAGGAGTACAAAAGTTGTAGAAGCTAAAAATTACTTACCTAGTCCTAATGTTTCTTTTTAATTAGCTATCTAGTGATGCCACTTACAGGGTGGATCAAAAATTTTAAATATCCAGAAATACATTATTCTAGGCCGCACTGTAAGAATTGGCATTATTGGATTGCTCCTTAAAACTGAAATTTAAATGTAAAAGTGATAGTTTATTAAAAAATATATTTGTCATATCATAAAGGAATACTTTTAATAAAAATTAATTTTAAATTTTACTTCCGGTTTAGACGGAAAAGTCAAAACAATGCCCAAAGTATAATGATGACGACATTTTTGTCAAAACTGAAAATGATATTTAAAAAACCAACTACGTCGACATTGAACCTATATGACAGTTCAAGAATTTCCAGCATTATATACAGGGAAGCGAGTTTTTAAATGAATTTTTGCCATATTTTTTTTATTTCAGGTTAAAACCTAAAAAAAAAACATTTTCTTGAGTGGTAGTGGATTCTTCAGAAAATTCTAAAATAGAAAATAATTTTACGTTTTACGCCCTTTTTCTCTATAGTTTTTGTATATTTAGTTTTTCACCATTATAAACGGTTTTGGAAATATCGAGCTTTGTCGCATTATCGAGCTACCTTGTATATGCAGAATGTTTATAAAGTATTTGTTTAAACTTTGTACGGCAAATGTTTAACTAATTTAAAAATGAAAAGTTTATTTAAACTGAAAAGCTTTCTGCATAACTTTTTTTTTAATCAGAAACCAATGTTTACATATTAGAATCATTTTTATGGGAATTTCACATTTGGTGGAAATTAAAAGTCTTCTTTTCTGCTCGCACAGTAGACAGTTTTGTATTTGCTTTAATTTTATATGCTTCTTCAAAGAAAATTTAAATAATTCTTATGACTAAAATGTTTCTATATGCCACTAAATGTATAAAAGCAGATTGTGTCTCAATTTACCTAAAAATAAAGCACTATAAATAAATAATCTCCTACGTTTAAAATATGCTTTTTAATCAAATAATTTAAATGTACATGTAAGGTTAAAATTGGTATATTTTAAAATTTTAAAGCAAAAAATATAGTCTCCATCTATATTTATTTGTAGGTATTGAAAAAATATATTTTAACTGAGATTGCTTAGTTTAAATTATTACTACCAAAAAAAGCAAGATCGGCAAGACTCTTGCAGCAAGACCAAGACCAAGACCTTCTTCTGGCTTGCAAGACCAAGACCAAGACCAGACTTGCAAGACCAAGACTAGCCCGGGTTTGGTCTTGGTCTTGCTTTGCTCATCACTAAAAATTTAAAACAAAAAAAAAAACACAACTTCGACGGGCCTCGATCCAGAAACGTCTCTAGACTTTCCCTCCTAAGGGGTTAAAAGGGTAGGGTCGGGAGGTTATAAGTTTTATGAGAACTCATTTATAAATACCATTATAGAAAATGATAAGAAATAAAATAGTCCTGTAAATAAAGTCCGAAGAAACCCAAAACCTAAAAATCAGGTTGGACCGTCACAATTTTTTTTTTAATTTGCTGGTATTAATGTATACATTGACCTCTGAAAATATCATAGATAGAAAAATGTCCACAAGATCCTGAATATGGCCCCTTTAGAGCCCGGAAATCCGTTTTTTCAACTATTTTAGCCGGTATCTGCCAAAAAATCACACTTCGCAATTCATGTTTAGACGAAAATAAAAAGCAGTCTAATAGCTGCAAAAATGATTTCCATCACTTTTGTCAAAAATTTGATAGTTTTTAATACACTCGGCCATAAACAAGCGGCCGGGCAGATTTTTAAATTACTCACGTAAAATTGCATATTTTTTTGGATCAAAGTTCATATGAAAGAAGAAACCTGTAGCTATATCTTTTTACTGTTTCCTTTTTTTTTTTTGTTTCTGTAGAATATTGAAAACTCGAGCCAAAGTCAGTTTTTGGTCGATGTTTTGACCCTTCTCTTAATCTGTTTATATATTTTTTTATAAAGTAATTTTACCGAATCCTTTTGAATAATGGAGCTTTAAAAGGCGTAACATACATTTAGAAAGATTCAATAAATATTTTTTGTGTATTTTTATAAACAACGTGTTTTTCTTAGAGCGATTTTTTTGGATTTCCGGAGTTTTCAAAAATGCTCGGGTCTATAGGAAATTAATAAATATTCAAGGACCATATCGGCTAACAATGTACATCATTTAAAAGCTTAGATTGTCCCCTTCTCGAAGGCACTCTTTTTCAAATTTTTAGTTTTTTGAAAAATCGAGAAAATTCTCACCTTAATAAAAACTTGAAATTTTTTTTTGTGCTCAAATTTTTTGATGTTAACAATTGTATCACAGTATGCCCTTTGTATTAATCTTGCTGAATGTATATAAGACCTTCCAAAGCCCCATTATCCAAAAGGATTTGGTAGAATTGCTCTTTATAAAAAAATATGAACAGATTTGTATCGAGCAAAAACTAACTTTGGCTCTAGTTTTTAATATTCTATAGCAGGGGTCTCCAAACTTTCCAGCCTTAGGGCCATACTGATTACTCCACTAAGTTCCGAGGGCCAAAACCATATTATCATTGTTGCCGGTGGTAAGAAGTGAAATAGTCCACTGATGAAAAAAAAAGTCCGAAAAAGTACACAACGTTTAAAAAAGGCTGCAAATCGGACTAAAGTCCGCAAAACGGCAACACTGCATATTATTAATTTTCCTGTCATTATCTGTAATTTCTAGATTAGTCGTAGAGTACGAGCCATGAGGAGTAACGTGACACGACATCTGGTGGACACAAGCGGAAATAGGTAGTACCTTCTATCGCTAACAGATGGCGCTAATAGCACGTACAGAATAATCTCGTTGGTTCGAAAAGTTCTGGTGTCTTCCACTCACTCTAGATGGCAGTAATTGGAATATATAAGAAGGCTAGTGGCGCAACCACAAGTCAATTCCTTTGACACTGTTGTTAAATAAAATATTGCATACCTCCTTAAAACGTGTTTTGCGTGTTTAAGTTTAAGACATCTTTATAACAGTATTTTGATTTGAATTGTTGCTTTTGTATGTGAATTAGTAGTATGGAAAAGAAGCGAAAAATTGATAGTGAATGCAGAAAATTCAAAGATCAGTGGAACATTCAGTATTTCGTAATTGAGTCCAGTAACAAGGCGCTATGTTTGATTTGCAATGAAAGCATAGCTGTTCTCAAAGAATATAACATTAAACGTCACTATGAAACAAAACATTTTCAAAATTACTCAAAATATACAGGAAGTATGCGGACAGAAAAATTCGAAGCTATGCAGCGCGGATTGAAATCGCAGCAATCTTCATTTACAAAACTCAAAACTGAACAAGAGGCTGCAACTCGTGCCAGCTTTCGTGTGGCTCTTGAAATTGCAAAACGTGGAAAACCATTCACCGATGGAGAAATGATCAAAGAATGCATAATTGCAGTAGCCGAAGAAATGTGCTCTGAAAAGGTAAATTTATTAAAAACTGTCAGTATGTCAGCAAACACTGTGGCTCGAAGGGTAGAAAACATCGCTGAAAATATATCCTCTCAACTGTTCGACAAAAATGGACATTTTGAGTGGTTTTCTTGGGCCTTGGATGAGTCAACGGATGTGTCAGATACTGCTCAGGTGTTGATTTATATTCGAGGAGTAGATAAAAGCTATGAAGTGCACGAAGAACTTCTTGATATGTATAGTATTCATGGCACAACTACTGGTACAGATATTTTTAAAGGAGTTGAAATGGCCATTAATCAAAAGAACCTTCGATGGAAAAACTTGAAATGTATTACAACTGATGGAGGCAAAAACATGAGTGGGAAAGATAAAGGAGTGGTCGCTCTTGTGTCAAAGGCTGTAGAAAATGACGGTGGTTCAAAACCATTAGTCTTACATTGTATCATTCATCAACAGTCTTTGTGCGGAAAATGTTTGGATATGTCTGACGTTCTGAAACCAGTCATATCAACTGTTAATTTTATCAGATCTTTTGGGCTGAATCACCGACAATTCCGACAATTTATTGAAGAGATTGGAGAAACTGACTTACCTTATCATACTGCCGTACGCTGGCTTAGTTGTGGGAAAGTCCTTCAGCGCTTTTTTGAACTTCGAGCAGTGATCGAAATTTTTTGAATGAAAAGCATCGCCCTCTTACTGTATTACAAAACAACGCATGGCTGTGGAAGTTAGCATTCTATGTTGATTTGACAAAACATGTGAACGAACTGAATTTGGGATTGCAAGGAGAAAACAGCATCTTCCTGTTATACACCAACATCAAATCATTCCGGAAGAAATTGAGACTGTTTCAATCACAACTACGAAGTAAATGTTTTTCACATTTTAAAACATGTGAAATATTCAGCCACACTACTGAGACTGAGTTTCCTGTCGATTTTGCAATCGAAACTTTGAGTGCTTTGAAGATAAATTTTGATACTCGTTTCTCGGACTTTGATGCCATTGCGAATCAAATTAAGATTTTTCAGAATCCTTTTGATACTGACATTGAAATCCTAGCCCCGGAACTTCAAATGGAAAAGATTGATCTACAATGCAGTGATATAATTAAGAACAAATATCAAAACTCATCTTTGTTGGAATTTTATAAGAGTCTTCCACTGACACAATTTGATAATTTGCTCGTGGTCTGTTTTCTGTTTTTGGTACTACTTATTTGTGTGAGAAAACCTTCTCCAAAATGAAGTACACAAAAAATGTTTACAGATCGAAATTAACTGATGAGCATCTTAAATCTCTTTTAATAATTGGTACAAGTAAAATTAGTCCACAACTACAAACTATTGTCAGTGGAAAATCTAAATTACATAAATCCTTAAGTAATTCATATGTCATTATGTTTGTTATAAGTTATGTGATTATTTAAAATGTATAAAATGTTAGTTGGATTCATTTCAATAATTTGTTAGTTATTATATACTGAAGTTAAATTTTCTGCATATTATACATGTCTTTACTCATTAAAATTCTGTGTTTCTTTATCCAACTTATCACAAAAATAATAACAATAAGCCTACAAAAATGTTATGAGTTAGCGGAGTTAGCCCATGACCATATCAATGTAGATGTCTATATTAATAATTATTCAACTTAAAATTAGAATACTTCAGTAAACTAAATTTAATTTGCTATAAAAATTATTTGTTCTCTAAAAGGAGTTTTCAAGTATGCTAGCTCTCCGCGGGCCGGACGAAATCTGTCCGCGGGCCGGATGTGGCCCTCGGGCCGTAGGGCCACATCCGGCCCGCGGACAGATTTTGTTTGGAGACCCTGTTCTAGAGGATCAAAAAAAAGAAAACAGTAGAACAAGATATTATAGCTACTCGTTCCTCCTTTCATATGAACTTTAGATTATGCAAAAATATGCATTTTTACAGGAGTAATTTACAAAATTGTCCATCCGCTTGGAAGTGTAAGTAACTAAGTAGCCTAGAGCGACTTTCGAGATGCAAAAAATACGCGGCGCATTTATGGCCGGTTATTTCAAAAAATATTAAACTTTTGACAAAAGTCATGAGAATCATTTTTGCAGTTAATAAACAGCTCTGTGTCATATTTCGGAAGATTTTGGCCAAAATAGTTAAAAAAACGGATTTCCGGGCTCTTAAAGGCCATTTTCAGGCCCTTGCCGACATTTCTCTATCTATAATATTTTTAGAGGTCATTGTATACATTATTACCTGCAAATTAATAAAAAAATTGTGACGTCCCAACCTGATCTTCAGGGCAACATCTTCGTTTATTGTACTAAAATACGATAAAATAATAATGCACAACCGCACGACGTGCGCTGCACTGCAAAGAGTGTGATAGAAGACGGAGCACAGGGAGCGTGATGGAATGTGACGCACCGGAGTGTGAAGGGGGCCAGATACGCGCGAACTAAAAAAAACAAAATAGCTTATTGTTAGTATAGAGAAATGCTACTTAAATGTAAAAATATAGTCATATAAATTTAAATCAGCTTTATCAAAATTACATACAAAATTGTGTCGCTGCCTCCCGGACTACTGCTGCCTGTTACTGATAGTGATCGGTGATAGTAACCCAATAATAATCTATTATTACAGCCAAATGCAACAGCACATTTCGCAATGTTTTATCGCCATCTAACCCATAAAATGCAGTTATGGTCGTTCGAGTGCGGCCACCAAACTGCTATCTAACTAATGTGCCGTTGCTTTTGATTTAATAACAATTTTTCTGTTGTTTCTTGGACCGAATGCTTGCTCGCTTTATTTATTGTAATCGCCATCCTCGTTTGATATTACAGTAGCTTATAGGTTTTATTGTTTTAAATTAAAAAGTTTTTGTTTCATTAAAAGAAAAATTAAAAAATTACATGGCAACAGGCAAAATTTTGCACTTTTAGAAATTACTAACGTGACATGTTTAAATGTAATTTAGACCATTTAGACCATTGTATTACAAAGTCAAGGAAATATTCTTTTTTAACAAATTTTATTTAAAACTATTAAAAAAGCATTATAAGTTAAGGTTAATAAGCAGACAGAAATAAAAGAACTACCCAACCATCCTTTAGCTCTGCCATGTCTTGTGCTTCTCACTCAGTGACAAAAAAAGTGTTAGCGAATTTACTAATTCTTGCTGCGATGAAACACAGGAAGTACACAGAAAAAAACATGTTATCAAATAGAGTATTTAGATATTTTTATTTATATTTATTTATATTGAGATTACCGATTCTTATTTGAAGAAAGCCACCTTAAAAGAAATATTTCAAAATGATTAATAAAATTATTTCATATCCTCAAAATATATTTTCACATTAAAAATACAGTCTAAAGCTAAGACTCTCATGATTTTGGTTTGAACTTCTTTGTTCTTCAGTTTAAAATAACATATAATTTTACTTTGAATTTCAGTTACTTTTAAAATAAAAACTGGTCATTTACAATTAAAATGACATATCATTTAAAGAACGCGTCCTGTATGTTTAATTTGAAACATTTGGATTGCTCAATTTAAGAATATATTTGCAATATAATCTAAATATAAAATTTTTGAAATTCGGAAATTTTCATTTCTAGGCGGTGCTCGATCTTTCCGGTCATTCGTGTGCTTATAGATTAAGGTGAAGGGTATAATGAAATTTAATCGGACTGTTCTCGTCTCGTTGCACGTGTTTTGGTTTTGGGTGTGTGTACGATTAAATAATGGGAGTTGAAGACATTTTACAACAGTGGGGATGTGATAGTGTTATCCAAGCCTTTAAAGGTAAGTATTTACACCATTAATTTATAAAACTGTTGTCCAAAAAACCAAGGGTCGATAGATCTCAATTGTCACCAAAACAGGCATTTTTATTTAAATAAACTTACCTATAGGAGCATACCAAGGAAGTTTAAAGGTGTATGGAAGCCCAATACTATAGAACAAAATTGCCCAGGCGTGCAGGGCAGCAGGAGTAGGGGTTGGCCTTGCGGAATTTGCGCAATGAATAGTATATCAGGGCCGGATTTCATAATTCTTTGTTACTATCTATAAAATTGACATCATCAAATGTCAAATTCAACATTCACTGTTTTTTTTTATTTTTTGCACAAAATTGTTGGTTATTAAAGGATACTACTATAGAATATTTAAAATTATTGTGTAATATTAGATTTTATATCATCTGATATAATATGGAAAGAATAGATGGCGCCACTTTGCTGCCTTCTATTTAAATGGTCGATATTTTTGGAAGTTTTGTATTTTTACCAAAAATCTTTGTAAATAAATAAAAACACGATTTTTTAAATAAATTTCAAACATTGTATGATAGTATTACGTACTTATCACCAATTTTGTGATAAAAGAAGGACAAGATAGTGTAAATGAGTTTAATCTAATCCTAAGATTCTGGTTGTACATTAAAAAGTGAAAATTTTATAACTGCTTTTTAGGCATATACTTTTCACTAATAACAAACATTCATGAGACAGAATAACAGTGGTTAAAAATGTTTAGTAACCTTTGGTACCTGAGTATCCATTGTAACAGTATCCGTTAAATATTATGTGTGTACAGTATGTCGAGCTTAAAAAGTTGATAATGCAAGATTAAGAAACCAAAAATCTAATTTATTTTTAAACAAATGGTATTGTCTCGAAAGTTGCCTCCTCTCCGATTTTGATTAAATTTGGTATACAGGGGTTTGTGGGGCGCTGATTACAAATCTGAAAAAATATCTTTTCGGCAACGTTTCGTTTCCGAGATCTTCATCATCAAAGTTAAAAATTAAACTAACCTCATTTTCACTATCTTCCCCTTCTTTTGTACACAATTCTTGATTTTTACACTGAAGTGGCACACGATATTTTATAAACACCTTTTAAAACCTTGTATTTTTATTTAATTTACATCTTTTTCCATTAAATTGCGAACTTTTAAGTTCAAAGGCAGCAGCCATATTTGCTTAAAAAAAAAAGTGTAAAAAAGGTGTAAAATAAACATAAAAAAAGTTTTTAAAAGGTGTTTGTGAAATATTGTGTGCCAATTTAGTGTAAAAATCAAGAATTTTGTGCAAAAGAAGGAGGAATAGTGTAAATAAGGTTAGTTTGATTTTCAATTTTGATGATGAATATCTCGAAGACGAAACATTGCCGAATTTTTTAGATTTGTAATCAGCGCCCAAAAAACCTCCAAATTGTATTCCTTTCATTCAATTAGAGGGACCTGTATATATTTATAAAATTTGCCTGGTCTGCCCAGTAATTAATAATTTTGATCCTTTAAAAGAGTGTACTAAATTATTAAATAAAATAAAAGTACCTAAATGTAAACCTTATTTCTTTTTAATAATTCACAGAAATACACAAACATTGGGGAAGTCATCTAAAAGATAGTTAAGATTGCCTTACTTTTCTTACTATTATATATTATATTTCCTATGAAATTTTCATTTTCTATTATTCATAATTGATATATTATTATTTATTCGGTTACCTAACGTTACGTCTTATAAGAAGCACCTAATTTAAATATAAAAAATACTTACCTAAAGTTAAAAAGACGGGTATGTTACCCTTGGATTTGCAAGACAAAACCATACAACCTCTAGTCATTTTGTTACGATATTATAAGTAACAAACAATAAACACAAAATTATAGTCACAATTTAATTAATAAACACTAATCACTAAAATAAGAAGGTTTTGATCAATCCAAAAAACTCTACTCCGGCTCTCATAAAATTATAATGTGTTGGCTAACTTCACGCTGATTTATCAGTGTGTAAGTAACCAACACATTAATATTTCGTGGAATTTTGTTATCGCGCAGAATCGGCAGGGCCAACTCTGACAGTTATTTTCATACTGGGCTGGACATTTTTTGATCGAATGGGCCATAGCATTGGGCTTCCATACACCTTTAAACTTCCTTGGAGCATACGCTTTTGTTTCGTAACTAAACATGTTTATATAAAATGTTAGATATTAACTGATTAAAAACAAAGTTCATTGTATAAACCATTAATATTGTTACAGGCTACAGAATATGAATACAGAGTGTGATAAAATTCAGTATAAAATAAAAAATATATACATATACCTACCTACATATTTTATAAATTGTATATTTTTAGGCATTATTTTCAAAATAGAAATTTCTTATTTAACTATTCAAAAAATCTTAAATGGAATTGAAAGGCATTGGCGCGCGTTACATTTTTTAAAAATTGCCAGGTAGGAATATGGGTAAATAAAATTGACAACTTTGACCTGCCTGTAGGTACCTCAAACTGCACCTAGTTGAAAAAAATTCATACAAATAAAATTTATAATAATAATACTTATGTATCTTGCTTTCTATGTATTGTATAAGCCTAAGTATCTTTCCCTTTTTAGTTAAATGTTTAGGAGTACCTAGTAGAACCTAGTTTACGATTTGCGAGACAGTTTTTTAAATTAATTATACTTTTTGGATATTTTTTAGTTCTCAGTTTCTTATTGAACTACCTATTTAACGATGTATCAGACTTGCATATCAGATTTGTGGTTCGGTACTTAGCTCAAAAATAATAAGTGAGAGAGATCCTATATGGCGTCCACAAGAAAAAATAAAGTTGATGATGGTCGTCAGAAAACGAAACGTTGAATGGCAAACCAAAAAACTAATATTTAGCGGAAATAAAGTGGCTAAATTTTTATTAAAATTTAAAATCGGGTTTAAAAAATAAGGTTAGAAAAAAAAAAATACATTTTTTAAAATTTTGGTT
>JAHBCN010023837.1:0-12328 GCA_019359885.1 Listronotus oregonensis | reverse complement strand
AAAGACAATTGTAGTTATCACTATAGACGCCCAGTCCCTTTGTATAAATACTTCTTGCCGACAATCGAATTTTATTAGAATATTTAATTTTTACCTGCTGAGGTACCTCTCAGCGTTGCCGTTTTGACTTCTTACTATGTCATAGTCTATTTAAAGCGTAGGCTCCCTCCGCACATATTTATGTTGCAAAAACAACAAACTGCTTTTTGCACAGATATTGGTCGAGGAAACGAAGTATTGCACGATGAATTTTTTGTGCTGTAAGATGGATTTAAATGCGGTTTTTGGTATTCGATTCGTATGAACCTCTAAAAACTTTGTAAACAAATTTTATTAACGGGAAAATATTTAAAAATTATTAACAATAATATAAATCAAATTACAAGTCCTATAATTTTTTCAAAAAAGAGCAGACTTTTGAGCAATCTTATACAGTTATAAAAAAAATCGTCACATCAGCTCTTTATATTTATTGTACTTTTATTATACAACTTTATTTACGTAGTATAAGGGTTGCTGGGTCTAAATTGTATAGTTTTTAAATATTACGCAAATACCCATTTATTAAAAACAATATAAAAGACAATTATTTATTCTAAAATTTTAATCACGACCCCACTTTTTGGGATGTAAAATCAACATAAATATATATTTTTTTAATTTAACAAATGTTTTTATTTTTTAAGTTTATCGAAAATAAAAGTAATAAAAAAATAAAAAATGTTAATTTTTCGATTCCAATCCCCCCGGAACTTAATTTTTTAAAATTTATTTCAGTCCTAAAATTAAATATAGAACCTTGTTTGTAATCATAAGGAGTAACCGCAAGAACTGCCTGTTTTTTTTTCACAATTTACAGAAAAAACATGCAAATATGAATTTTATACTAAATTACTCGTCGCAAAAAATTAAGATGAGCATTGCTTTTCGTTTTTTGCAAATTTTAAAAAATCACTCCCATTTAGGGGTTGGAAAATCGCCAAATCTGAAGAATTTCGAAAATTGTAGTGGTATTAAAAGTTTCTTCTCACTGCGATTTTTGTTTCAAATGGACCTTGGAAAAATGAAGTAATACATTTTCATCCTTAAAAAGGTTGTAAACCAACCCCCATGGACTATGTGTGGGTGCAATCATCCCCTAAAATATCTAAAGTCGTATACAACTTCAAAAATTGCAAAACATCGGATTTTTTAGGACATGTCTTATAAGAAATAAATGTTTATGATAATTAACTACCCTATTCTAAGGGTGGAACTACCCTTATCAATAGGAAAAATTAAATAAAATACTAGCTTTTTCAAGAAAAGTCTTAGTTGGTATTTTTTGATCCAAGTATATAAACCAGGTGTAACTAGATTTTTCTAGTTTACTTTTAACCAAAACCACTCCTGCGAGGGGGTATATTCATCCCCTAAAATATAGAAAATCATATACAACTTAAAATTGTAAAAAAAATATTTAGATGTTTTAGGATATCTTAAATATGATGGACAGTTTAGGGTAAGTTTTGATAATAAACCACTCCTAAAATTAAGGGTAAAGAAACCCGCATTACCAAAAAAATTGAATAAAATGTTAGCTTATGCAAAAAGCGTTTTGGCCTCATATTTTTCATCCCAGATGTATAAAGTAGACCTTCTTAGGTTTTTCGAGTTCATTTCTAATCAAAGCTACCTTGCAAGGGGATAAATTTATCCCCTTAAATGTATAAAATCATATAAAACTTTTAAAATATTAAAAAATATATTTGGATATTTTAGAATATCTCAAATATAACATGAATTTTCTTAATTTTAGGGGATTAATTTACCCCCTTGCAGGGGTGGTTTTGGTTAAAAGTGATCTCAAAAAATCTAGGTACACCGGCATTTTAACTTGGATCAAAAAAATACAAAGCCAAGACTTTTGTGTAAAAGCTAGGATTTCATTATTGTTTTCTTACTAATAAGGGTAGTTTTACCCTTAGAAAAGGGTGGTTGACTATCATATACATTTATTTTTTATTAGACATGTCCAAAAAATCTTATTTTTTGCAATTTTTAAAATTGTACATGATTTTATATATTTTAGGGGATGATTGTACCCCCACATAGTTCATGGGGGTTGATTTACAACCTTCGCAGGGATGGAAATGTATTATTTTATTTTTAAAGGTCCATTTGAAACAAAAATTGCAGTGAGAATAACTTTTAATACCACTGCTATTTTGCAATTTTTTAGATTTGGCATCTTTCCGACCCCTAAATAGAAGTGATTTTTAAAAATTTACAAAAAACGAAAAGCAATGCTCTTCCTAAATGAATAAATGTAAAAAACAGGCAGTTTTTAAGCGATTTTTGCGGTCACTCTTTTAAATATAAAATATTTGAATTAATAACTATCAAAAGGTTACTCTAAACACCGATTAAATTTTAAGAGTAGGTCATATAATTGTAAGGTATTTATTAGTCAAAATAATTTTAATATACATAGATATATACAGTTTATAATCAATTACATAGTGTACAATTCTTGTAGGGAATACTAAAAGCCTTACTTTATCTGCTCTTCGACTTACTCGGCAGTCATAATATTGACATAGATTTCCCGACATTTTAACAAGAATACAAATTTTAATTACCACCAGGAAAAACACAAACAAATCACAACGCACAAATGGCAATACGATATGCAATGAATTAAGCAAAAACGTTTTTTTTTATTTAACTCCAAAAAACTAGCCCTTTTTGGCTTTTTTGATGGCCACTTTAATTAATAATTCTCACTTTATTTACCAATGGCATTAAACTAAAAAATACATGCGTTTATTTGGATTTTATTTATAAAAAAATTAATAAATTTAGGTGTGCCTATACAAACATTTCTTTTTATGTAAGGATGTCTTATAATAAAAAAAATAGAGTTTGTAAAAAATTGAAATCATGTTTACCAACGTGTATTTATTCTTATACTAGGTGTAAATATATTTTAGGAAATAATTCCCCACAGTACAAGTTTAAATAATTAAAATTTTATTATTTAATAAAGAAAAAAAAATAAAATTAAGATTATTAAAACGAATATAAATTCGAAGTCTATTTTCGACAGAAATAATTCCTACTTTTGTTACTTTTTTTATTGGTTTGGCAACAGTGTTCGTTTATACAGCAGCGTGTGCACGTATATTCTCTCGATGGACGCTCGCTCAAGGAATCTCAGCAAGCGAGCGTCCAAACCTATTACCAAAAATTTTACATTGTTCTGTGTGTCTATAGTTATAACTACAATTGTCTTTGGTCACACTAAATAATTCTTTTTTAAGGTATTAAATATTAATTGAAATATTTTTAAAAATTATGGTATATTCAGAACACTTTAAAGAATTAATTCCCGTTAAAAATTTAACATAAAGTTAATTGTTCAACAAGTTAGACAATTGTAAATTAACAAAATTATTTCGAAATTTCGTCTTCATTGAACATTAAAAAAAAATGTTATAATAGCAGCCGTAAAAATTTTTCGCTTCGTGGAGCCCTTCTTATATATGTCGTAGCCACATAGTAAATTCGGCCGTTTTTAAAAATGGCTAGCCACTTTATAAAACGCGGATATATTCTAAATTAATCGTTTAGTTTAAATTGTTTTATAATACGGCTAGTGCTTTTAGCCATTTTATAAACTGGCCGATCAAATACGAGCCACATTCTCAAATAGATGAGTTGGATAAAGAAAATTTACAACTTAGGGAGGAAAACCTACCGACAACTAACCAAAACTAGGTAATAGTTTGCAATTATTGGGGACCGTAAACAACAACTTCCAAACTATTACCTAGTTCTGGTTAGTTTTTGGTTAGTTGTCGTTAGGTTTTCCTCCCTAAATTGTAAATTTTGTTTTTCATAATTATCTATTTAAGAATGTGGCTCGTATTTGATCGGCCAATTTATAAAATGACTAAAACACTAGCCGTATTATAAAATAATTCAAACTACAATGTGGCCGCGTTTTATAAGGTGGCTAGCTATTTTAAAAAAAGGCGGAATTTATTATGTAGCTACGACATATACATATGTGATGGTGTGATCTTATAACAAGATCACGCCATAAAATTTTTTAAAAATTTTAATCCTTTGTTTATAATAATTTTAAAACTTTGACAATAAATGAAAAATCAGAGTGATCTTGTAAAATATGTATATAAGAAGGGCTCTACGAAGCAAAACATTTTTACGATAATTATTTAAACATTTTTTTTTAATGTACAGGGTGTCCAGTTTTCGTGTGTTTTCATATACCAGCTCCCTTACTATAAAAGATAGAAAGATGGGGTTTGCGGCTTACTTCCTATTTTTTTATGAAACTTTCATTGCCGCAAACGAAATTTTCATAGCCCTTAGTTTCTGACATACAGGGCGATTTTGAAAATTTGTCATTTTTGACGGTCCCCTGTATCTCGATTATTTGGTAACTTTTCAATAAAGGAAAAGGATTGTTATAGAGTTTTTTACGTAGAATTCAGTGGCTAGGTAGTTTTTTTCTAAAAAGTTTTGTTTTTGAGTTACGACCCAAACTTATGTTTTTTTAAATGGGACACCCTATATATTATTTTTTTATCTTATTCCCCTTTCACAGGCCTTTCAAAAATATATAATAGTCCATATTTACTTCTTTTAAAAAAGGAAAATTTTAACATTTTTTGTAAAATTTATCATTTTCCGATGGTCAATCACGGATAGCCATGACAAAAACAAAATTCTGTAAATGCGCCATTATGGATTGTTATTGTTGTCAAATATTACTGTTATTTGTTTGATTTGGGTTTTTGTTATGTGGGAGTTTACTTTATTATTTTTGTGAAAAATTGTTCCACATGGACAAAAATAATACATATGAGAATTATGAAAAACACGATATGTATGTTTGTTTTATCCAAGCTAATGAAGACGCCAACGCAGCCTCGGAGCTTTATTTTAATCGGTAAGGTTTAATAGTATATTATATACCTATAGGTTAAGAAGTAGCCTTCTCAACAATGATATATTATAGGATGTTTTTTATTATAATGTGAGCATATCTGATGATTTGAATATATTTTGACATTGCTAATATTCAGCATTAACAAAAAAATTGATATGTAACATTAATATTCATAATAAAATAAAAGTTTTAATCATTATTTTTACTAGCTTTTTGTTACATATCTAATTATTTCGTAGGTATCCAGAAGACATCAACCTGATAAAAGAATATTTCATAAAATCAAAGCCAATCTCATTGAACACGGATCTTTTAAAAAAACAAGGCCTAATTTTTACAACAAGGAAAACAAGGAAGAAAATGAAACAAATGTTTTGGCTTCTGTCGCGGTACAACCATCCATATCATGCAGAAAAATATATGATAAGGTTGGGGTTAAAAAATCAAAAACTCAGTTAATACTAAAAAACATAAGTTTAGACCATACAAATACCATCTCGTCCAGCATTTGCATCCCGGTGATGCAGAACGTAGGGTAGTTTTTTTGGAATTGGTACCTACAAATGTTGCAGGAAAATGCAAATTTTGAAAGAAAGGTGGTGTGGTCAGACGAGACTTATTTACCAGTTCTGGTATTCTAAACCGAAACAACTCAAGGTACTGGTCCCAAACGAACCAATATGTAATATTTACTCGAGAACGTCAAGGTCGGTTTGGATTTAGCGTGTCATGCTTCATTTTTGGCACTAAAATTAAGTATTTTATCTATGAAGGAACGCCAACCGGAAATAGACAACCTAGAAATAATGCGAGATGCACTAATGGAAATATTAGAGGATGTTCCTTTGGCCGATTATTACCAGCAAGATGGCGCTCCGAGTCACAATGCTCAAACAGTGAGAGAATATTTAAAAACAACATTTCCAGATAAATGGATTGGTACGAATGGACCTGTCAGGTGGCCCCAAGATCCCCAGATCTTTCTGTGTTGGATTTTTTTTTATGGGGGTATATGACAAATCAGATATATATGAGAAAATACCACAATATTGATCAACTTCGAGAAGCTACACATCAAGCGTTTAGGCTTTGCAGGGTAGGCCAATTACTTTGTTAAATGGATTGCGAAAAATTGAAAAAGTATGTCGAAAGTGTTTGGAACACAACGAAGCCCAATTCGAGCAATTTTTGTAATTTAAATAAATAAAAATAAATTAATATGTTATTTTCTTTTAATGTTGCTTAGTTATTATGTATTAATATAGAGTTGTTATAATAAAAATGACGTTGTTAATTTTGTTTTCATTTACGGGCATAGCCTTCTATACGAAAAATGATAAATTTTACAAAAAATGTTAAAATTTTCCTTTTTTAAAAGAAATAAATACGGACTATTATATATTTTTGAAAAGCCTGTGAAAGGGGGAATAAGATAAAAAATAATATATAGGGTGTCCCATTTAAAAAAGCATAAGTTTGGATCGTAACTCAAAAAACAAAACTTTTTAGAAAAACTACCTACGCCACTAAATTCTACGTAAAAAACTCTATAACAATCCATTTTCACTTTATTGAAAAGTTACCAAATAATCGAGATACAGGGGACGGTCAAAAATGACAAATTTTCAAAATCGCCCTGTGTCAGAAACTAAGAGGGGCTATGAAAATTTCGTTTGCGGCAATGAAAGTTTCATAAAAAAATAGGACAGTAAGCCGCAAACCCCATCTTTCTATCTTTTATAGTAAGGGAGCTGGTATATGAAAACACACGAAAACTGGACACCCTGTACAATGAAGACGAAATGTCGAAACAATTGTCTAACTTGTTGAAAAATTAACGTTAAGTTAAATTTTTAACGGGAATACATTTTTGTGTGTGTTCTAAATACACCATAAGTTTTTAAAAAAATTTAATTAATATTTAATATCTTAAAAAAATATATCTAGTGTGACGTACTCTGTTTTGACTCCCAGCGCGCAACCAAAATGAACGCGCGGAGGCCCATTTCCAGCGTTAAATTAAAATTATAAATAATGGAAATAGAGTTCCGGGAGTCGGGACTTTTTTGAAATTTCCTTCTCTTCAAGGATCTTTTTTGCTATTTCCGCTATCTCTTATGGTTTTTGAGTTATCATCAAATATCGAAATGGCTTTTTTCTTTTTTTGTTTTTTGTTAATAACAATAATTGCAATTTTTATTGGCAGAAAAAATCCTCAAATTGCCGTTCTCAGATTTGCACTCCGGGTCGAATAAGCCATCGTTCATATTTTTCTCTTCTATTTTCGCAGAAAACACACTTCTCGACTAGTAGCGGAGTGATTTCGTGAGTCTATCGTGTCGTTTTTTTTTTTGGCGTAGAACCAGGTCAAACCAGTTAGGCTCCTTTAAGTATGTCACCGGGCACATGAAATCGTATTTTACGACATTTTTTTGTGGTCTCGCACTTTTTAAATTAATAAAAAGTGATTTTTTTGAAATTTAAAAAAAATATATATTTTTTCCGTTTCCACCGCCATAACTTTAAAACTATCAAAGATACCAAAAAATTTTTTGTGTCAAATTAAAGCTTAAACTGTAGCGCTTTTAACCTTATAAACTGTTTGGGCAATTGCTCTTTTTATGCCTTTAAAATTAGACAAACTAAAAATATATATTTTTTGTATTGAAATTTTCACCAATCGATAACTTTTTTATTTTTGAAAATATTTTCATACATGCAGCGAAGAAATATAGCCAATTAATAAAAAAGTTTTTGAAAAAAAATTTCCTTGAGCGTATCGTTTGGCAACAGCGATTTTTTTTGTCAGACGTAAAAAAGTATTATCGGGACCCAATAGCCCCGCATGCGGATAGCGTGCGTAATAATTAATAATACATTAGTAGTGGTGGTGAATGAAGCGAATTAATTGTAAAAAAATTGTGTATGATGGATTCAAATCTGATTTACAAAGACCTAGAATACAAGGGTTGTTATCATTACTATCAAGTGCTGAAAAAAGGCAGGACAATCTAGCAAAAGAAATTTTGTTAAAAAAATGTTATTTTAAATGAAATGAAAATAAAATATTATAAAGACTGCCGTAAATCTTACACATATTCTCAAAAAATATTATCAAAATTTGCAATCAGACAGTGGCCCCGCGTCGGTCCTTCAAATTATTGTGACACTAAACTTAAAGGGATACTTTTAGTATTAGGAAAATGTGTTTTTGCAACAATATTAAAAAAAAAAAAGAAAAAAAGTTAATTAAAAAATATGTTTAAACAAGTAATTTAAAATTATTATGTACCCATAAAAGTTTCCCTTTATATTAGTTTTTTTATTTTGTACAAAAACAAAATACGAATTTAAATTTTACCCTTTTAAAATCATGTTTAGGGTATTTATTATTTTAATAGTACTGAATTTTTTTAGGTAGAAAAAAGCTTAAATAAAAAAAATAATAAAGCTGCCGGGAATAGAAACGACATTAATATGATATCTAAATTACGTGGCTATAAAGATTTATTTGCGTTTGATGAGAAATATCATAAATTATGTTACAGCATATACTTATAAACCAATTTTGATAACGTCTCATAAGCGGGGATTATTTTGAAGCCAACAAAAGAGATAATACCAAACAAATATAAATTTTCCATAAGTCTATTCAGATGGACCCTTCTAACTGCGCATGAGTAAAATTTAACATCCTATTCTTCATCAAAAGGGGTTATCGACTCTAAACTTTCACCAATCCAAAAAGTGCCCAAGGGATGCGCAGGTTTGCTGACTCCATCTTGAGATGGACATATACGTTTGATATGGGACGTCGAATATGCCTTTCTCTTTTTCTTGGCTTCAATTTTATGTCAATGTAAGCAGTATATTGCTTTATAAGTATGTTACAGCCACTACATCTCTGAAAGAAACATAAAATCGCACAAAAATAGAGAACGGTTTCCGAACCTACCCGAAAATAGTTCGACAATATCTACCTTTTCTAAAGTATTGGTAGAATGCTAGATAGATCTTTACTTCCTAAAGAAATATCCAAAATTTAAACTTTATTAAGAGCTGCTGCCTTAATACGTAGTGCAATGGCTTTATGTTAACCGCAAAATTGAATTTCCAACATTATGTACTCTGTGTGAAAGAAGGACTAAAAATGCTCGTAAGTGGTAAAATTTTGTTTCTGCAATAACATTATTAAAGATTTTAAGGCAAAATGTGATTAAATTTACGAAAAAATGCTACTAATGAAAGCGCTAAATAACTACTTACATATTACATTTTTGGGTCTGTAAAAGAAAAAATCAACCACGGAATTGAACGATTTAAAATCGCAATGTAAAATATACTTTAAGTATTATTATTTAAGGCAAAAATGCGGATGATGTGGTTTTCACCAAGAAAAGCCAAATAAAAATTCTAAAAATTGGTCAATTATTTGACATTTTATTTGAAATTCAAGCCAGTTACAAATATAATTAGGGAAAAGAAAAAGCCGCTTTAACTAACCAGCACTAATCATGACCGACCAGAACGGCGCATTATAATGAACGGCGCATTTATAATAAAAAAATACAATTTAACGAGGAAAACCTAACCGGAACTAACCAGAACTAGATAATAGTTTGAAAGTTGTTGTTTGTTGTTCTGGTTAGTTTTTTTATATAAAAAAACAACCTTCAATAATAACAAATTATTACAAAAAGTTCGGCAACATTGCTTATTCAAGCAGCATTCAGACATGTCAAAGAATGGCATCGTATCATCTCTTTATACGGAAAAAAAGAATGATATATTCCTGTTTAAAAAAGACGTTTAACGAAGCCCTAGTTTATATTTTATGTATGTCTATATTTCCAAATTTAATATAAAAGACATATAGCATCCGCAATTTTTTGTTGCTAAAAATGTTTAAAAAATAATGAAGTTTTGAATGTATAATCAAAATAACGAATCCCTTGGGTGGTTTTCTTACCAGCAACCAATAAAAAAGTTGAATTAACCTACTAATTAGGTGGGTAATTAATAACAATGATTGATATTTTAGATAGTTTAAAAATATACCCACCTGTTTGGTATATTTAAAATTTTGTTTTTTCTAAACAACTTAACAGCCCTTAGATCTGCGTTTAAACCTGTTGATACAACTTTAACTACCTACTACACTTCCACCGGACCGTAAGATTTTTTAGTCGGCCGGCTTGGTAAGCCAAGCGCAAAAAATATGACTTTGGCCGTTAAAAAAATATCCCTGACTCAATACTATAAAAGGAATCTAAAAAATGAAACTTTTTTTTAAACATTAGCTACAATTTGTACGCAGCATGTATGTATAAATTTTCAAATAATAAACTTTTTTCTCGATTGCCTAAAATTACGCTAGTAAAAATAACAATTTTGAGTTTCGTACTATTTTAAAAAATTTAACAAAAAAATATTAGCTTCAAGTGGGACGTTGTTGAAGCGCTATTGTGTCTACTTTAATCTAAAAATTTTTTTAACCTGATAGCATGAATATTATTAGAGATATAGCAGTGGAGAAGTTAAAATACGTGTTTTATTGAAAACCGATTTTTTTTGGGTTTTTTCGAAATAAAAAGCTCTCGACCACTAAAAAAATGTCAAAAAGTGATTTCGTGTACATGATTACCTTATTAAAGAATCCCACTCAAGTCTGGTTTGGTTCTACGCCGGTTTTTTCTCGATAACTAAGCGACTTTTTCTTCCAAATTTTACTCCACTACTTATTATAAGTGGTGTGATGATGCCAAAGAAATTTCGTTCGTGGATTACCTTCAAACTGGTAAAACAGACTTAAATTAAGATTTAAACTTTTTCGACCAGCTGATACAAATTGTTGCAACACCTACCCTATTGGCCAGATTTGGCTCCCTGGGAATTCTGGCTGTTCTTATATTTCAATAAATGATGAGTTGGAAAATGCTTTCGTCGAACGAAGACGTAATAGCAGCCTTGGAAGCGTATTCTGTCAGTCTTCTGGATTCTCACTTTAGGGATGAAATCCAAAAATTAGAAGATTAACGAGACAAGTGTATTCAAGTTTAGGGATATTATGTCGAATAAGATTTGTATTTCAAACCATAAAATCGTGTTTTTCCTCTCTAGTAATACTAATATTTATTTGATGTGATCTAATAGTTGACTTATTCTTTTATCTCTAACAGTTTTCGAGAGAAGTTACTAAGTCCAATTTATGATCCTCAATAATTATGGCGCACCAAATTTTTTCAAAAATAAATAAACCAAAAACATACAATAAACAAAAATATAATTACAACTGACAATAGTATAATAACAGTAAGTATATATTTCTATTTTTTTTTTAATCTAAAAGTAAAATTTTCTTTGTTAATTCAATAGGTCGTAGTTCCAAAATACATACTAAATATATTTTTTTAAATTAAGATGATGAAAACATAGTATATGAATTTACTTGAACAAATTAGCCATTTATTTAACACGTATATATAATATAAAACAAAACATCAATATATAAATACATATTAAAATAGATGCGTTATAAATATTAGTCTCAAATTTACAATATAAAAATAGTCACAAGAAATACAGGTATAAAAGACTTAAAACTCCCTATTTTATGAAATATTTTTAATTTTAATAGACGCTAACTAAGGCTTGATTCACACATTTACATCCGTTTTCGATGCGCTTTTAGTAGATTAAAATATTTTTACATAAGAAACAATTCACATAAACTTCATTGCTTCATGTTTCGGTCTGAGCAACTTCAATATAAGGGTTCCACTAAAACAAATATTTTAAATTTCGTGACAAATCCAGGTTTTTCCTGGCCAAAAATGAAATTTTCCATAAAAAAAATTTTAATGATTTGTAGGTTATTTATTATTAGAAATAATAAAAACTTTTGAATAGCCAGTTTTGATTTGGAGTGTTGTTAACGTTGTTTTATGACATTTTGTAAAACTTTAAGATATTTCCTGACATATTTGGAATTCCCTGACAAATGCAGGGGTTTCATGTTCGTGGTAACCCTGTTATACAATTCAAAAAATAGATAGCGCGTTCTACACCGAAAGACAGAAAAATATTTTGTAAGTGACCACAGAAAATATATTTGGTTTTTACAAAAGTAAAAAAAAAGAACTTGAAAAAAAAAAATGTAATACCGTTTTTTCATATTGACGTATGATTTTTGGGAAAATTAGATTTAAAAACCAAGAAAAACCTATCATAATTTAACTAGACATCAAAAAGCTATATTAATTAAGCATGTATTTTTAGCTCTTTAATTTTCCCCTTTTTTCCCTGTAACTTTAATAAAAAATAGTGTTTTTGAAAAATACAAAAGACTAAATAAAATAATAATAATATATA
>JAHBCN010023836.1:0-12341 GCA_019359885.1 Listronotus oregonensis | reverse complement strand
TCCTTTACCACAATAGGCTATTTGCCACCATTGAAAAAAAGTTTAATTTGATGATAATACAAAAAGCATATTTCCTAATATAAAGTAAAATATGCATATTTATTGCAAAATATACATATGGTTACAAGTTTGGTGACGTCACTTGCAAGTAAATAAAGGTTACAAGCCTTGTGTTGTGTGTTTTCAGATGTTATTTTCGATCTTTAACTATCTAAATAACTCTTTCTTGACCATTTTATATAAAAAAACATATTTCAAGTAACATAATTATACGTTTCGTACCTCAAAAGGGACATAAACTTTATGCAAGCCGATAACCAAAACCTACCTGAGATAGACGCATTTATGATTGTGCATTTCTTTAAAAATAACGCTGACTACTATGCTCCAGAAATCAAAAATGTAAAAACAGCTGTATAAATACCTCTAAAAAATTATTTATTTACGTGTTCATTATTCAGTATTTCTCAAAATCTTATTGTACATTATGTTTATGAAGTGTAGAAATATACCATCTCTTATGGGAGACGAATAGAAAAAGTGCCCGTTTTGTATTTCGTGTAATTTATTATATCAGTTTTCATCTGCAATTTAATAATACCGTTAAGTATAAAAAGAGAAAGTACTAACTTGCTAAGTATTTAACTTCTAGAACAAACAGAATTATTCTAATCCAAAAATTAGGTTATACCTTAAAGTGTTTATAAATTATCTAAAGGCGATATTTTGTTGTATATAAATCGGTAGGTATTTAAAGCAGGATATTTGTATATTTACATTAAAGTGATCACACACATAAAACCCTTTGAATGCGATACTGTTGGATCACTTCGAGCTAATTGTAACCACTTTTTTAACCGTTTAGGATTTGTTGGAACAGATATAAACAGTTTTTGTGGTGTTTTCAGAGGAGTATTGGTACATTGTGGCACTTCAGACCATTTATATAGCATTTTAGCCAATACATTGAGAAATTATTAACAAAATTTACTGTAGTTGCACTAGTTAACTTGTTTACTTGCATATGACGTCCCCGAAACATAAGCGACGCCATTACAGAGACAGGTTTTTAGGAATTTTATGATTTAAACTTTAACATTGAGTTTTATTGAAAATACAGCAGATTTCAGAAATAAAAATGTATTGTGTTTGTTAGGTACCAAAGAATAATTTAAAACGATTTTTTAAAATCAGTCACATAGCTTATTTGACAAAAACAAAATTCGATTTTTTATGGGGCCAAAATAATGGAAAAATCTACTGATTTTTAAAATATTTTCAAACGTCCGCCATTTTTATTTTAGATATCTGATTAAATGTGGTAAATTGGCTTGTAAGAGACCTTCCTTTTTAAGAAACCATTTGGTTTTTTTGTTTTAGACCAGCCGATCCGAGGTTTATCTGCCCGCAGTTGAACAATTTTTTTCAGCGGCTCCATTTTGACAATCCGTGGTTATTTAAAAAATAAAAATAAAAAAGTTGTATTTTTAAAACATAAAATAATATTATAAAAAAAAATTATGTTTTTATTTATTAAAACAGCTAAGAAAAAAACGTTTGAAAATGTGTTTTTTTAGCCTTCTAAAGGGACAAACTTCAGAATAGCACTGAAATTTACCCAAAAAAAATACAAAATGTCCAATTAAAAGAAGGTCTATCCCTTCTTATAACTCCCCGTCAGGCCACATCATCACACCCCCAAACGTCCCCGACGTTCCCCAAAAAGGTGGGGGACGTCGGGCAGGGTTTTCACGATACCGCCGAACACGTAGCACACCCGTTTACGTTCTTGCACACCCGCGGCATCAATTTAGCCAAGAAGCCGATGTCCGACCAATCGGGTTCCTTTTCGCTAGAGATGCCCACGGCAAGAGTAGGTTCGGCAGCACCCGTACTCCTAGGGTGGACTGGCGGGTGGCACCCGGCGCGCTTAAATATCCGTCTGAGAGCTGACCTGAAATTTTAAAGATTTAAATGAAATATAGAATTAAAAAAATGAAGCTCCAAAAATGAACAGGGTGTAAAAAGTAAGATGCTCACGATTTTAGTCGGCGATAGTGGAGTTCAAAACAAGTCAAAAAGTGTATATGACATATGTGTCAAAACTTGACAGATATTTGTATCAATCATATTACAGTTACCAACTTTGGAAGCAATTATTTCTAAACCTTAACAATTGGAAACTTTCGTCTCATTTGCTTATTAGTAGATTTATTTGCTAATAAAATAAACTGAGTTTTAAATGCTTCAATCTTAAAATAAATAATAATAATAATAATTTTTTCCCAGTTAAAAATTAAAAAAACAATTGACAATAGCGCTAACTAGAAGAATTTTTGTTTGTAGAGTAAAGTCAGTTGTACATAGTGCCAACCAGACGCGATATTTTTATTCGTTTTTAAATCGAGAAAATATGCCAATATGTTATAAATTTTACACAACCGTGGGGGCGGGGACCAAAGATTTTTAAAAAAGGAATGTGTGCAACCGAGAAACCAAAAAAAAAAGTCCCCACATAATAACTTGTGTTTTTAAAATGGATATTTTAGCCAATTTTTTTGGTAAGTACATAAAGTAATTTTTTATTATTTGTATGTAAATAAACACCCTTAAAAAAAAATGTAAATATGAAAACCCCGGGAAAAATTTGATTTGACTCGCTGCGATAAAGGGGCGTTGTTGCCAAATTGTTTAAATGTTAAAGGTATTCCAAAAAAACCCCTTTTTTACCCACGTGTTTTTTTGGTTTTTTTTACGGGTTTTTACCACTATAGCCCAATAAAATCTTGAACATCATACTTTTTACACCCTGTATATTTTTGGTATTTGGAACCTTAAAAAAAGATCTGAATATGGTGGTAACTTAAAAGAAAAAACTAAAAATATTGATTTTTTTTTTATTAAATTCCAAATACAACAAATTTAAATGTACTAAGACCACCATTTTTTGCTTGCTTTTCATCTTTTCACGCTTTTATTAGCTTCACCTGTATGTATGAAACGAAATCTTTCAACATAATTTTCACCTATTTCAAGAAGTCTGATTAACTTGAAAATTTGTACAGGGATCAAGAGCCGATGACAATACAATTATTTCATAACTTTGATCTAATGTCCTGACTAGGGTCATCGGAATGAAAAAAAAAAAACAAGTATATAACATTTTGTCAAAATCGGCAATCCCCGCACATTTGCCATATAAAAAGAAAATAAATGGAACTTTTTATGGTACCAAAAGTTACCAAGCATTTTTCTACATGCAAACAGAAATTCTGTTTCGCTTTTACGGTTTACTAGTTCTAAGAAGAGGTACTCCCACTGCATATAAAATAAAAAAAGTCGAACTGTTACAAAAACCGCTTATTCAAACATAGAATTTATGTTTCCCAAATGGGAATGTATGGGGAACTTGGCCACGAAAGAAAATCGGCAAATGGGGGTTTTGGACAATTAGTTAGTGTTAATCCCGTTTACTTTTTGGGAAAATTTGAAAAATGCGGCATTTTCAAAATCCTGAAACAAGCAATTTCGAAAATCGGCCATTTTTTTATGAGTGAAGTTTTTTTAAATCTGTAAAAATTTTCCTTCAAAGCAATTTTTCGTAAATGCCCGAGTAGCATTTTATTTTCACGTTCTTTTTAGAATCATCATCAACTTTTTTTTTCATATGGACGCCATTTATTTACGCCAAATAGTGCTTTTTTGATTTCAACAATATATAACATGTTATAATTTTAAGAGTTTATAACCTCATTTATTTAAAACAAATATTTTCTCAGTTGGCCTTATTCCGGCAACGCCATTTTTTTTGTAAACAATAAAATACTAGTAATTGGCAAAATAGATAAGTAACAGATATTTTACAGAAATGGGTTCCAACATATTATAACGTAAACCGGAAACAAAACTACACGTAACAAGTTAATTGAAACAAGTGAAAAAAAAAACAATGAAAAGTGGCTAAATAAATTCTTACTAAAATGAAGATGTAAAATAACAACCTAAAATTCAAAATATTGTCCATATTTCCCAACATATTAACGATTTTTTTTTTAAATAGCCCCAACTATCCTATGAATGGTTGACTTAGGTAAAATTTCTATCAACATCCCTGGTTAAAGATGTTGGATTTTCTTTAAAATGTTGGTTAAGTTCTTAAGTCGGGTTTTTAAAACTTCCGAATTTAAGCAAATTTGTCACCAATTTTCGAAAGTATGTTAGTTTAGGATGCTGCCTTGCAGGAAAATTGTCGAAATACGTTTGCGCAGCTATATTAACATTTCTATTGCTTTGGAAATAACGTTGCAAAATATCAAGTATTGAAGTATTTCTTTAAATAGTTACCACAACTAACCATTTCACAAAGTTAAAAAAATTTTAATAGCGTACCCGAGCTAACTTGATAATGACGCTAGATGACATTCGCCGGAACTGAGGAAATATTTATTTTTTGAAGTGGGTGAGGTTATAAACTCCTAAACGATAACATGTTATACATTGTTGAAATAGGAATAAAAGCACTATTTCTGCAAAAAACCAATATGGGCCCATATAAAAGTAAAGTGATGATGATTCATCAACTTTACTTTTTCATATGGGCGCCATTCTTTTCTTATAACACGTATTAACGTTATAGCTATGTTCGCGAAACCCATTTCTGTAAAATATCTGTTCAGCTTATCTCTTTTGCCAATTACTAATATTTTATTGTTTATAAAAAAATTACGTTCGCCGAAATCAAGGCCAACTGAGAAAATATTTGTTTTTTGGAAATAAATGAGGTTATAAACTCTTAAATTATAACATGTTATACATTGTTGAAATCAGAATAAAAAGAACTATTTGGCTGCGTAAAAATCCAATATGGCGTCCATATGAAAAAATAAAGTTGATGATGATTCTAAAAACCCGAAACGTAGAAAATTAAAATTGACTACTCGGTCATATTCTACAAAAAAAGTTGCTTTGAAGAAGTATTTACAGATTTGAAAAATTTTCACTTATTAAAAAAATATGGCCGATTTTCGAAAACGCATGTTTTAGGTTTTTTCAAAATTTCTCAAAAACCTAAATAGATAAAACCATGTACTAAACGGGATTAGCTCACTAACATAGTTGTGCAAAACTTTCCCCATTTAACCGATTTTCTATCTATCGTGGTTTCCAAGATCCCCATACATTCCCCACCAATTTGGGACACACTGTATATGTTTGAAAATAGAAAAACAAAGATTTAATATTTTAATAAAATGGAGGATGTTTTATTTAAAAAAATATTTCCAATTTTTCTATTTTCCGATCGTCAATTGTTTTTCTAAATGTCATATCTAAAATTTTCATAAAAAATCCTAAAACTTTTGTGCAAACCAATCTTTATATTCCTTTAAATAATACCTGTAAAAGAATGCCAAATTAAAGGAAAAAACCCTGTATAGGGTGTCCCAAATTCGACCTTCATCATTCCGATGGAGGCAAAGTCGAGTAATTTGATGCCATAAAATGCCACCTTAAATGTTTAAAAATTTCGAATACTTCCGAAAACTCTTGGAAAAAAACAAATATTTGAGATTTCAATTTTTTTTTGTTACTCTATTTGATTGGATATAACAAAATCAATTTTACATTCTTAAGGCTACTTTTTTTCTTTTACAAGACAGTGCTCTTAGATTTACATATAGACGTTTAATCATTGAGCTGCCTGGTTTTTTTTTAATACGGCCCTGGATTTTTTATTACGAATTTTACGAGCTTTTATGGTCCCAAAACCAATGATGTATCGCACTTTTTCAAAAATTCATATAAATGGCAATTCCCATAAAAAATCACGTGTTAGAAAGAGAGACAAAGAATATATTTTTGGTAAAATTTTATCAGGATATCATTGATATGAATTTTTCGGACCTTAAAAGTTCTTAAAATCCGTAATGGTAGCTCAAAGACGAAACGTCGGTGTGCAAATCTAATAACACTGTCTTGTAGAACAGAAAAAGGTGTATTAGGAATGTAAAACTTATTTTGTTATATCTAGTGAAATAAAAATGAAAACGCGAAAATTCGGCCTTTTCCAAAAGTCTTCGGAAGTATTCAAAATATTTAAACTTTTAAGGTGGCATTTTGATTAGCATCAAATTGTGTAACTTTGCCTCCTTTTAACCGACTTCGTATTTCTTCAAATTTTCGAGATCTCAATGAAGGAGCTCAAATTTGGGACACCCTGTTCAAACACCCTTAATCGAACTTTAGTTTATTTGAATATCATTTAGGCACCTTGTATTCTTTGGTGTAGGTGTATCTTAGATACACCTACACCAAAGAATAGCCAATACAACTGCTGTAAAGAGCACACTTATATAAGACAACCTCTGCAAAAAACGTCATCCTACCTTTCTTCGTCGGTCGTCACAGCTTCTACCCTGTTGAGCAACGCGTGTTTCTTTTGTAACATTTGATCGAACTCTACTAAAATTTTGACTAGTACTTGGGTTTCCGAAAAGTCCCGTTCCATGTAAGGCTCCTCTGCACACAACACTCTTATGGCTAAACCTGGGCCGGGAAACGGATGTCTCATTACTAGTTCTGGCGGGAGTCCTAAGTCCTTTCCTATTGACCTAACCTATTAACAAAACACAGTATTAGGGCGTCTCCAGAAAGGGACAAAATACCCTAAAATTGTTAATGGCGAGTCCTCCCTCCAACTTTTAAATTAAGTAATCAAAAAAAATTGGCATGTAATAAATTAAATAAATTTTTAAAATCTGAAAGTGACACATTTCTGAACTTTTACATTTTATCAGGACGGCAATGTGTGCCTGCCCATGCAAGAAAATGCGTTTCCGTCCCTATTTTCGTGCTCTTTTTTTATTTTTAAAATTCAAAGTTAAAGTTCAAAGAGTCAAAGTTTTTTAATAAGATATGTAGGATTTCGTATAATAAAATCTTTAAGTTTTAATATGTTTTTGAGAATACTCGCCTTGAAATTTTCCAGAAAATGGGATAGTTTGTCCAGGTCCGGGATAACGAGCTGAGTCGTCGCTCAGTGACCTCCTTCGCTAGATCGCCTGCAAAGAAGAAGAAAACCTCCCAAAAAACCCAAAAATCAAAAATACTAATCTACGTTTCGGTGGCAAGTCGGCCACCGTTGTCAAGATGAAATTAAAAGAAAAAAATTAAATTTTTGCCACCAAAACGTAGAAAAGTATTTTTGATGTTTGGGTTTTCTGGGGGGGTTTTTCTTCTTTTTTGTTGCAGGCGATCTGCAAGTTCATAGCGGTCAATAGGGCTAAGCAGGCTCGGCTCGCAATACCCCGGGACCTGGATCGAAGTGGTCCCATTTTCTAGAAAATTTCAAGGCGAGTACTCCCAAAGAAACCATAACAAAACAAATCCGCCACAAAACTATAGAACATATTTAAAATCTTTGAGTTTTTGCCTCAGATATTAAGGGTTGAAAATAGGATTAGGTTAGATTAGATTATTTGAGCGGAGATGGCGAAAAATGACCTCCACCACTGTAACCTTACCAGATTTATTGTGGTTTCTCCTATCGTTCTTTAGAGTACCTTGTCCAAGCCCGTCTTCTTAACTAGACTCCAGAGTCTCGACACTGGCCACTCCATATAACTTGCCGGTTTTGGCTTCTCCTCCCCAAGCCTAGTAAACCTAAGCCTGCATAGTGCTTCGCAATGGCACCACACATGTAAGGCTGTTTCTTCAGCCTCCTGGCAGAACCTACACAGACTATCCTCCACCAGGTTTATTCTTTCCAGGTGCTTGTTGAGTTTACAATGTCCTGTTAGTTGACCTACCGTTATCCTTACGACCTTACGGCTGTGGCTCAGTAGGTCCGATGTAAACTTGGCCGAGCGGGTCTTAATGAACTGCTTTGCCTGTCGTTGTCCCGGTGTTTGTACCCACCAGCTTTGAAACTGTCTGTCTACCCAATTCTTAATAGATGCTTTGAAGAGACCGCCGAGATACCAGCAGAATGGCTCCGGGCCTATCATTTCCGCGGCTGATCCTCTTTTGGCTAGGTCGTCGGCCTCTTCGTTGCCTGGATGGCCCCGTGGCCTGGTACCCAGGCTACCGTAAGTTTGTTTGCCAAGCCGATTCTTCCAGGCCTGTATACAGTCCCCGAACTAGTTTGGAATTAACTTTTGGGAACTGATGGCCTTCAGGGCCGCTTAGCTATCTGAGTAAATGACGTTATTTTTTCCTTTACTCCCTTTTCTTTAATCCCTCACGGCGCAATGCACTATTGCTGCGATTTCCGCTTAAAACCGTGGCGTGCTGACCGAGACTTAAGATTACCTTTTCTCTAGGCTTATCTCCATAGATGCCAGCTCCTACACCCTTGTTGGCCTTGGAGCCATCTGTATACCAGATATGATCGGCTTTGATTGGAGGGCCTGCCTTCCAGTCCTCCCTATCTGGTATGACAATACGAAAGTGTCTATTGAAGATGAAACGAGGGGTTATCCTGTCTGAGGGCATCTCAAACAATGAGCTGACCTCTTGGTCCTCCTCTATTTCCCATCTTGGAGTCCTTCGGTGTTCTATAATTGGACTTTGACCTCCTTTGAGCCTATAGAGTACCGCCTTTACTTGCCCCTGTATGTAGATGTGGAGTGGATTGTATTGTACTGTATACTCGAGGTTTAGTTTATCTCGCTCCTCGATAAACTATACAGGGTGTAAAAAGTATGATGTTCACGATTTTAATGGGCGATAATGGAGCTCAAAACAAGTTTAAAAAGTTCATATAACATTTGTGTCAAAACTTGACAGATTTTTGTCTAAACGATATAAAAGTTACAAACTGTGGTAGCAATTATTTCTGAAAAGCTAAACAATTGGCAACTTTCATCTTAATCGCTTATTGGATGATTAATTTGCTAATAAAATAAACAAAGTTTAAAATGTTTTAGTCTACAAATAAAAAATTAACAATGTTTTCCCCAGTTGAAAATTTAAAAAACAAATGGCCCGTAGCGTGGAGTCCGACAAATCGCGGTATTTTTGTCCGTTTTTTATTGCGTACGTTGCAAAATGTTTAAATCGGTAATATAACGATATGTTATTAATTTACGGCGAGGCAAACCAAAATGCTAATCTAGCAGCTCAAACTAACGGTGAAAGATTTCCACAACGGCTACATCAGAGAAGGAGAGTGTTAAAAGTTCAAAACTAAGTCCGTCGAAGTGAGGCTTGTGTAGACATTAGAGGACAATATTTTGAGCAACTTATTTAAGCCGTTTCTTTTTTAATAATAAGATACTTTCTATTCTTTAAGCTAAATAAAAAAGTGCTGTTTTAAAACATAATAATCTGTGTTCCTGCAATGGTTATTCAGCCTAATTTTGTGGTTAAGTACAATTATTTTTTAATTACTTTAATTACAAATAAAAACCCCAAATAAAGTAGCCGTCACTATGTAAATAAACATTTCTTTTAAAAAAAAGTGTAAATATGCAAAACACCGCAAAAAACGTTGGTCGTTGGACTCGATGTGATGAGTGAGTGTGGTGGTGCCATTTTTTCTAAACTTTAAAAAGCCATACTTCGAAAACAATTAACTTTTGACCCAAGTGTTTTTGGCTTTTTTGACTTGTTTTGAGCTTCACTATCTTCCATCAAAATCGTGAGCATCATACTTTCTACACCCTGTATAAAAAACGCTTCATTTCAAACTACGTTTTTTCCGGCGACTGTTTATGTTTTATTTATTTTTACTCAAGAGTCTGATGATGCTTACAGTGTAAACGAAATATGGTACAACAGAATAAAATGTTAAATATATTAGTAAGAGACGATACTTGTTTATCTTTTATTGTATTCTTAAGTTTTCCACATAATTATATTACTTACTTCATCTTTATGAAAGTCTTTTAAAGGTTCTACTACTCGTCCTTCCTCCCTTAGCTTTCTAATTAACCCGGAGTCGTTATGATGCGTTTTGATTGTGTCTGCTTTTCCTGATGCTATCGATGATGCTGATTCGATTAAATCGGGCCTAAAAAATAACACAATATAAAAGAACAACAGATTAAATTTTAATCAGAGTTTAAAAATCACTTTTTTTATTCAATAATGGAGCCTTTGAGTCAAAGGGGGAATCACACAGTTGAGATCAAGTCAGGACATGCTCCAATTCGATTACAGTAATAAATTTAAATTAAAAAAGAAGGTAAATAAGAATAAAGTAAATATTAAATTTATTAATGAAAATAGGAAAAATTATCAATATCAAAATATTCCTGGATCCGCCCTTGATACCGGTTTTGTTATTCCTAATATGTTATAGAGTATTTTAGATAAATACCCATTCCAAAACATTTATGTATATGCCATTACCTTAAAGTTCCCTGTCCTAATAAAACTTCCTCAGGTTTTAACTTAAGATCGGCGATAATTTCATCTGATATTTTAACAAAAATATCTCCTATAATTTTTCTTTTTTCTTCTGGATTTGTGGTATGACAGAGCATTTTCGTTACACGAGTCCTCGCATTACCTAAAAAAAAGAATTATATAGCTATAGAATTTTTAGTAAACATTTAATGACGTTGTTTTATAATTTTTATTAGAAATTATTAATAAAAAGAAATCTCTGGATAGTTAAGGGAAAATTAATAATTGAGTTTATAAAAAATTATTTTATTATGTTATCTGGTAATTAAAAAATATAAATAGTTCTATAAATATTAAATGCTACTTTTATTAAGAATATTTTTAAAAATGTATTTCAAAAAGGGAGGAAAGAACCTCCTTAAAATCCAAGGAAGAAAATGCACTTTACTCTAGAGAAATGTATATAACTATTTCTACTACTTTTTACCCAAATTTTCAAAAATTATCTTTGAATTTTGTATGTGTTTTGTGGTTTTGATTGCTTGGATAAACCTCTGTATTAAAAAAGTAAAAGTATAACGTAAAGGCCCCCACAGACCTCGTTTTTTCTAAGCAGTTTTAATCGTGGCGATCAAAAGCGTTAATTAACATTGCCAGTTTGTGGGCGAAAAGCGAACATAACACCATCGGTGAAAATCTTTAGCCGCACTTGAAATCTTAATCTTCGATTCGTCCGTCTTCATTTAAAATGAAGTGTGTGGTGCTGAACGTTTTTAATCATCATTCTTGTAACAAATAAACACCCTTTAATTATGTTTTTTCGGTTAACAACTGCAGCTTTCGGCGATTAAGACGGTTTAAAATTAAATTAAGTGTAGGAAAATCAAATTTCTAATCGTTTGACTAAGCAGTCCTAATCGGCGATTAAGATGGTTAAAAAAATATAGTCTGTGGGGCCCTTAAGATTTAAAATCACTTAAGACATTGACATTGACAAGACATAAATGAATTGGCATGCTCGGGAGATAAAAATTTTACCTTTCTATGGAGATAAAGTGCTGTTTTCTACCCTTATTCAGAGGTTGAAAACGGTATTTTCTAAAAAGGTAGTAGAAAAAATAAATTACCGGAGCTGAAGATCTCCTTGCATCACTCCTTCCCTGTGTGATGAAGAACTCTCTTAAAATGTATTATTGTTTTGCAGAAGAACATTAAATTAACTTTTATAGGAAGCAAGAAAAAATGTCAGTCATGGTGACGACTATAGATTTAAAAATATCAACCTACAGTTAAAAGCATGACTTGAAATTAATTCAAATCGAACGGGATGAAGTTCCCTATCAAGATTTGATTAAGAAACATTGTTTTATAGGAAGAAAGATAAGTAACCATCCACGACTCAACGATAGTCACTGGTGATCACCTCGTCGCACTTCCAGAATTAGAACAAAAATATAACTTTATATGTTTAATGTTCTTTTATAAATAAAAAAAAAAACAAAAAATTCCACTATGCATTTGATGATAGTCACAGAATAATCTAGAACGATTCTAATATTTTAGCAAAAGAATCTATTTCAAAAACCATAAAATAAAGTGATAACTATGTGGCCTCAATATCGGGGAATTTAAATATTTGGTTGCCTTGCTTAATGTTTTATAATTTTAGGAAACCTTAATAGCTATTTAACCAACAAGGGTGTTAATAAAGGCGGTCCACCCAGATCATTATTCGCCACTTCATACGCGAGTTAGTTACAATATTTTTCCGCGGATGGTTTTGTTATAGAGTCATTTCATGTGCAATCGTGTAATTGGCAAACCCAGCTCATTTTAGATTTTGTTCTAACTTTTCATGGAGACGTCAAAGAATGATTTCCATTGCACATTTAATTTTTAGAAGCGCCCGTCTCCGCCTGTCCGAATTAAAATGTTTTAAAAACATCATTTTTATGCTGTATAACATTTAGCTATTAAATTTTTTCAATTAAAGA